>VZSE01001855.1:61086-116647 GCA_013398275.1 Promerops cafer | reverse complement strand
CCTGGCTCATCCCTGGCGCATCCCTGGCACGTCCCTGGCACGTCCCTGGCACGTCCCTGGCACGTCCCTGGCTCGTCCCTGGCACGTCCCTGGCACGTCCCTGGCTCGTCCCTGGCTCATCCCTCGCCCTTGGCAGCGGGGCCGAGCAGCGGTGGGGCAGCGCCAGGATGCGGCCGTGGGTCCTGAACTGGGTGATACGTTTGGCTCCAGGGCAGGGAGAGCGAGGCTGGGGGAAGTCAGGCAGAGGGAATGCACTTTGCCATCCGGATGCTGAACTGCCTCTGCCACCGAGCTCACCCCCAGCCTGTATTTACAGCACGGGTGTGTTAAAGGGAAAGTGCAGTAAACCCCTGCCCCGTCTGAGGGTGCTCAGTGGGTTCTGCCCCACAAGGAAGGATCACCCTGTGGAGCAGAGCAGTGTGGGGTAGGAAGACGCCTTCCCTGCTGCTTTGGGATGTGACCATTTCATTTCCTTTCCAGTCATGGAAGCCAAAGGTCTGATGGGAACTGAGTGCCGTGTGTGTGACTCCTATGTGAAGGTGGGTTCTCCTGGGGCTTTGCTCAGGGAACTTTGTGCTTTTGTGGGAGAATTTTGTGGTTGGCTCCTTGCTCTGCACTGTTTGTCCCTTTCCCTTCCTTCTCCGTCGTGCTCTGGAAGAGCATCCCCAGCACGCAGGGGGCTGGCTGGACTCTTGCCCAGCACTGGACAGCTCATGGGTTTTGTTGGCAGTGTCTGGATGAAGTAGAAGAGGGGAGGACAGGACCCTGCTGAGGGCTTGCCATTCACTGCAAGAACATCCCAGTGGGTGCCCAAAGCCTGGTGGGGACGTTTGTTGGCACAGGGTGGGTCTCCTGCTGGGATGTGCACAGTGCAGAAAGCAGCTCCCCTGAGAGGGGGTGCAAGTCAGACCCCAGCCAGCCACACTTGTGTGCATCACTCCTTGATTTTTCTGCTCTTTTCCCTCCCTCCCCTGCCCCAAGCAGTTTTGTAATGCAATTACTGACAGGCAGAAGGGTGAAGTGATCCCAACCACCCATTAGCATGGGCTCAGCAGGATCTTTGAGCTTGGCCATCCCTACGAGTGCCTGTGCCAGTCCCCTGCCACGGCAGCTGGGGCCGCTGCGTGCTCTGGGAATGTTAACACGCTGCTTGTTTCCCTCCCAAAGATGTCCATTGTGCCAGATGCTGACTGGAAGTGCAGGCAAAAGACGAAGACTGTGCCAGACAGCAAAAGTCCCGTGTTCCACGAGCACTTTGTGTTGTGAGTATGGCAGGGCAGAGGCAGCTCTGGGCCATCCCTCAGCACCGTGTCACACAGAGCAGTGGGGACCCCGTGCCGCTGGCCCAGGGCTCCCTCCCCACGCCACAACCCCATGATTGCTTTTGCTTTGTGATCTCTAATAAACACTCAGCACGCCTGAGCAGCTCTGCTGCCGAGATGAGGAATGACAGACATTATTCTGCTAGTTTTTGTAGCTGAAGTGCCTTGAACTTTTGGGCAGAGCTCTGCAGAGCTGTCAGCACACGCAGCATGGCAGCGCTGCTCCTGCATGCTTGGGCTTTCTTGCTGGGCAGGAGCTGGATGAACACACTCCATTTCCTAGACCTGGCACCTGCAATAGTATGGCTGAGGAAGGTAAAAGGGTTTCCTACAGCTCCAGCATCTCTCTGCATGGGAAAGGAGCTGCGTGACTTAGTGTTTGAGTAGAGCTGGCGACAGAGGCTGTGCCAGCCCTCTGACCCATGCAGCATTTGATTTGGCACAGGGTGGTGGTTTCAGTGCATGAGCTGTGGCTTGTTCCTTGCTTTTACCCTTTGATGCTGGATGTGTCTTCCTGCAAGATTATTTCCCCCCTGGAACCGCATGAGTGGTGTCCCTGCACCTGCCCAGGAGAGGTCACATCCCCTGGCAGGTGTGTGTCAGGAATGAGCAGATTGCTCTTTGGGGAGGTGCTGCAGTGCTCTGTGCAGAGACTGGAGGAGAAGACCTGGCAGTGAGGAGGCTGAGGAGTCTGTGGCTGTGAGGGCAGCCCTTGCTGAGTGCTCCTGGGGAGGCTGATGGGCTGTGCCCTCTTCTTGTTACAGCCCAGTGCGAGAGGAGGATGAGCAGAAGCGTCTCCTGGTCACAGTCTGGAACAGAGAGAGGAATTCCAGGTAAGGGGCTGCCAGCTGTCATAGGACTCTTTTCAGATGGGGCTGTTGTGGCAGAGCCCCTGCCCCCTGCTCTGGTCACCCCATGTGAGCTCCTCCAGGGCCCTGGGCCCCGAGGGCTGGCCCTGACCTCAGGGCTGCTCTGCTCAAGGGCTTGGGCCAGGGATGTCCCAGCTGGGGTCACACTCATGGGCAGCCAGTGCTGGTGAGCATCTTGGGCAGGAAACCCTGCCCTTGGCACTCTGTTGCCATCGCTGCTGCTCGGTAGCCATCAGCTGGGCCAGCATTTAAAGCCCTGCAGCCACTCGTACCTGCACTGTTGGCCAAAGCCGGGTGGGGCTGGCGTGGGCTGGGACCTCCCCTCCCTCTGGGGACAGTGCAGCCAGGGGCACCAAGGGCCTGGCACCTTGCAGGCTGTGCTGCCAGCCCAGGCAAGTGCCACCTACCTCCTTGGCTAAGCTCCTGCCAGCACCAGGTGGGCTGGAGGTGGCCAGGGTGCTTCAGCCCAGCTCCTCCCTGCCCTGCTGCTGCTGCTGAGCCGTGTGCTTACACCGTGTCTGCTCAAACCATGGAGCAGGGGCACGTCCTGGGCACTGCCTGGCACCCAGCCTGGGCAGGGATGGTTGGGGGCTCCCTGAAAAGGGGTGCAGGGGGAGATCTGGTGCTTCAACAGGCGTGTGCTGCCAGTCCCTGAGCTCTGGTTGTCCTGCAGGCAGAGCGAACTGATCGGCTGCATGAGCTTTGGTGTGAAGTCCCTCCTGTCCCTGGACAAGGTACCTCTGTGTCCCAGTGCAGGCTGTGGGGCTGTGGCGCGGCTCTCTGGGGTCTCTGGGCTCGGTGGGTGGATGAAAACTGGCTTTTCCCACTGTGGGAGAAGGTGCTTAGGGAGCTCCCTGCTCCCATTTCCAGTATGGATGGCCAGTGTGAGACTGGAGCTCGTGTGGTTGTGGGAGGTGGCTGGGGAGGCTGACAGAGGAGGGGTCCTGGCACAAGGGATGGCACTCCCTTCGGCAGGGGCACAGAGTGGCAGCGACTGGGGGTGCACAGGGCTGTCCCCAGCACATGCTGCCTGCCCAGTTTGCAGCAGGGGGACACAGGACATGGGCCCAGCCTGGCATGGGTCACACCTGAGACGTGGGTGAGCAGGTGTGATGGTGGGACTCATTCAGGAGTCTGCCTGATTCCCAGCAATGTGCTGATGGGCAGAGGGCAGACACAGAGGTTTTTTGGCTGTTCCTGCAGGAATTCTGTGCCGGAATCCCTGGCCCTGCTGCGGCGAGTTTGGTCACAGTGCTGCTGCCCCAGCCTGGCTGCTGCTCGTTAGTACAGCTGGCTCTGCCTTCCTCGGGCAGGGCTCCCGTGGCCAACGGCTCCCTGAGACCACCAAGGCTTGGGAATGCTTCATCCCAGTGGCCAGCGAGGAGGGATTCTGTCCCTGGGCAGCAGAATATCTCGACAAGCTGGAGGGGTTTCATGGAAGTGTTACTACATCCCCTGAGCTCACAGAATCACAGAATATCCTGAGCTGGAGGGGACCCACAGGGAGCATTAAGTCCAACTCCTGCACAGACAATCCCACCCACTGCCTGAGAGCGTTGTCCAAATGCTTCTCGTTTTTTTTCAAATTTTCACACCTGAGGTGTGGATGTTTTCTTCATAGCAGGAGACTGAAAAGGAGCTGTTGGTGGCTGTGGCCTGAGAGGTGGGTGAGAGGTGGCTTAAGCTTGGCCTCCTCTGAAATTTGAACAAGTGAGGTGCAGCTTTTTTAAAACAGTGTGGTGCTCCTGGGACCTCAGCAAGGCTGAGATGAGGTCCTGTCCCCTGGCTGCTGCATGGTACTGCTGGATATCCCTCCAAAAACCTGGAATCTTGTTGCTTCAGGGTTGCTCATCCCCCCCTTGCAGGGAGGATGGAGTTTTAGCTGTTGCTCAGAGAAGGACTGTGGGCTGTGTGTGTGTGTGAGCAGGTCTGGGCACCTCTGCGTGCAGTAACTGGGGCAGCTCCTGCCCTGGCTGGGTGAAATGGGGGGGTTGTGCCCCTGCCTGCACAGCTGCTTCCCTCCCCACAGGAGATCAGTGGCTGGTATTACCTCCTCGGGGAGGACCTGGGCAGGACCAAGCACCTGAAGGTGGCCATGAGGAGGCTGAAGCAGAGCACAGGTGTGTCCCACCACGGGAATATCCCAGGGGGTGCTGGCAAGGCTTGGAAGAGGAGTCACTGCTGTGTCTGAGCCTGTGTGTGGAGCAGCCCCAGCCCCACTGCACCCTGTGCCCCCACGGGCACTGCTCGGCCCTGTGGTGCTCAGTGGGCACTGGCATCCCAAAATCTTGTGGGGTGGGGATTTTGGCTGGTTCAGCAGTCCCTGCTCTCCTCTTCAGCCTCACTTCTGGGGGTCTTTGGGGATCCCAGCCCTGCAGCCACATCTCTCCCTCTTGCTTGGCTTGTCCTCATGCTGCCTCCTGCCTCTCAGACTTGGGGCTCATTGCTGTGGCCACACTCTCTTTGCCCCTGGGTCTGTGCTGGATGGTTGGGGGCTTTTTCTCCTGCCTTGGTCTTGCAGTGCTGCCAGGGTGTGGAGGGGCAGAGGCTGGCACAGGGCAGGCTGGAGCAGTGCCTGTCTCAGGTGTGCAGCCACCCTCGAGCTGCTGCCTGCAGGGGATGTGCCCATGACATGTAAAGGTCTCATGTGCAGTGTGGGATTGTCAGGTGTGCTGTCACACTCATGGGGCCTTTTCCTTTTTAAAAAATATTTTAAAAATAATTTCAGAAGTCAAGCCAGGAAGTCAAAGTGCGGCCCAGGAGAGCCAGGACGCTGTGACCCTGCAGCAGCTGAAGGTGGGTGTGACAGGGCTGTGACCCACCAGCACTGGGAAGATGTGGGGTCGGGTGCCTGCCCGAGGGGTTTCCAGATGAGCCAAGGGACAGTGTTTTAGTGAGGGTGATGCTGAGGTGAGGGAGCTCTGTCACCTCCCTGTCACACCATGGCTCTCACAGGCAATTTGTTACCCCAGCTGGTGGAGGGGGGTGATTTGGGTGCCCACTCCCATTGCCTCAGGGACCCCCTGTTTTTCCAGTGTATTCCCACTCCACACAAAGCACCAGCACTGCCTGGGATGGTGGGGCTGGGGCTGGCAGGCTCCTGCCCCACAGCATCGGCCCCTGCCCGGCTCCGTGGCTCCTTGGACACGTCTGCTCCTCTCCTCCTTCCAGGACCGTGTGCTCTGGGAAGGGAAAGGCCCATGGTGGAGCCTGGGTGATTTATAGGAGAGGCAAGGATGGGAAATGGGAACACAAACACATGGTTTGCATCGGAAACGGGGCTCGGGCGGCCCCGTGATTTATCTGTGCCGAATTCCGCCCCGTGCTTCCCTCAGCTGCGTTTGCAGTTATTTGTTTTACAGCGCAGGGCTGAGCAAGACAAACAAAGCCAGCGCCCCTCTCCTCCCTTCCTCTCCGGCAGTCGCCACTGACTTGAAAGGTGGTGGCTGGGAAGGAAGGCTGCTCCTCCTTCCAGCTCCAGCTCCAGCTCCAGCCTGGCAGCGCGGCTGCCCGGGACAATGCTCTGATGGCTCTGCCACCGTGGCTCCCCTGGGAGTGCTGAGGCTCCTCAGCTCCCTCCATGGCCTCCCTGGCCCTGCCAGCCTGGCTACTGTGCAAGAGAACTTAGATTTTCTCCAGCCTTCCCTCCTTTTTCATCCCCCTGTAGGAGTGTGGAAGGTGTTTTCTTCTCTGTTGGAACCCCATCTCCAAGGAGTTGTGCCCAGCTCTGGCAGTGGGGCAGCTGAGCCTTGCTGGGTATCCTGCTGCTGGCTGTGCCCAGAGTTCCTCTTGGCCTTTAATTCCCAAATTCCACATGGATGCAGCTCAGTTGACCTCGGTGCTTCCCCCTTGGTGACTGTATGAGCACAAAGCACGGGGACGTGCATATCCTCTGGGTTTGTGCTTTCAAAAACAAACTTTTTCTTTTTTTTTTTGCTTCTATAAACCCAAACCTCTGATTTTTTATGAGCGTGGAGCCGTGTGTTTCATGGAGCAAGGCTCTCACAGCCAGTGCCTGTGAAACGCCGCTCAAACATCCTCCAAGTGTTTGTGAGAACGTCGCAATAACAAAGTGCTCCGTGCGCCTGAAGAATGCCACGGGAACAAAAGCCACATCAACAGAGCTGGGACTGGGGAATACTAAAGAGTTGACAGGAATTTTAATATAAAACTCTCTCCCTTCCTCGTCAGTGAGGGTTTTCAGGAAGCCTCTGGCTTATCGTAAAGCGGCATACAGCGCTCACAGGGGCCGGGGAGGTGAAAGGTGGCTTCCTGCCATTCTTCTCGGGAGCTGGGTTCCCATGGGCGGTCATGCCAGTTTGACTGGGGCTCCTTCCACGCTCGCGCGCTGCGAGGAGCCCGGGCTCGCTGCGGGACCTGCGGGGCTTTCATGGGCGCGCGGCGATTCGGGGGCGCCAGCCATGAGCCGCTTCCATGGACTCTGCAAGGTGTGCTCGGAGCGCAGGTACAGGCAGGTCTGTATCTCCCCCGGCGTGAGCCCCGTGCCCGCGTGGGGCTGCGAGCCTCGGCCGCGTTTCTGAGCGGCCGGGAGCTCTCTGGCTGCTGCTGCCGAGGCATCGACTCGATGTCGTTACAGTTTGTAAATTATAGTGAGGATGGAAGGAAAGCATCTTCACATGGGTGCCTGTGGCTGGTCTCTGCCCGTTGCTGCACTGGAGAAATGGGCAGAGAGGGGTGCTTTTTAAATATATATAAATTATGAAAATAGATAAATATATGTAAATATAAAAAATATATTTACTGTACAACTTGCAGGTAGCATGCTGACGGTGTTAAGCTGTAAGGTGTTGTCTTAATTTCCTGCTTATTAGAGAAGAAGCAGGCACGGCAGGCTGCTCCTGCCTCTTTTAAAATTATTTTAGTGTTTTTGGGAGCCAACAGCATTTGTTTCCTGAGGAGTAGCTCGCTGTGCTGGTTCCAGTTCTCCCAGTGCACAATGCCAGGTGCTGCTTTTCCATGTGCAGGTCCCAGTCTCCTGCATTTCAAAGAAATATTCTCTCCGTGGTCTGGACTGGGACTCCCAGCTCAGGGTCAGCTTCTCCCTGTGCTCCTGAGCTCATTGTTCAGGTTATTCCAAAGCTGCTGTGGGGGACAGCAAATATTGGGAATTACAAAAGCAGCAGAATTCCAAACCCAGCTGCCCCCTTCTTGCCAGGGCTGTGCTGAGCATCTCATGCAGGAAAGCTGCTCTGCCTTGGCTGAATAACAACTGACTCTGCTTTGTTTCTTAGACCTCCTCAAGTCTTTATTTTGAAAATTTCCTCTGCGTTTTTTGGCAAAGTTTGGGTACATTGAGCCTCCCCACCCACCTCCCAGCTCATGGCAGATGCTCATAGTTCTTTGGTTCTGTGCATGGCAGCAAAAATGGGCAAAAAATGGGCAATCACTGCCTGTGATGGCCGTGGTGGTGGGAGCTGAGGAGCATCAGCAGGGAGAAGCTCTTCAGTGGCACAGGGCAGGCAGGGGACAAGGGCAGCCAGCTCAGGGAGAAGGAGTGGGAGACCTGAGACAGGGGAACCTTGGGCTGGGGAGTGCCCGTGGAGTCTCCGTGGTGGGAGAGATGCTGGGCTGGCTCCTGAGGAGCCGGTGCTTGGTGTTGGAGATGAAACTGTAGAATGTGGAATATTCTGAGCTGGAAGGGACTCACAGGGACCGTGGAGTCCAGCTCTCGGCTGGACTGAGCTGTGAGGTTCATTCCAAGGTGCAGAGGCACCTCTTTGAGGAACCAGCAAACTCCAGAGAGAAAAATAGTGCAGTGGGACAGGATCTGTGTTTTGAGCCTGCCAGGGCAAGCCAGTTTCTCTTTTGAAGCCTGATTTTATGCTGAGCAATCATGCAGGGACAAGGTGCAGGGAAATGAAATCTCACTGCCTTTGCCCTCCGTGGTAAAGAAGTGAGGAACCATATCACCTCCTTGGCAACTTCTGCTGAATTCCTCATCTTCCTTCTGCCTGTTTGTTCTCAAAATAATACAGGTCAGATGTTGGATTTTTAATTTTCTCTGTCAGTAAAACAAGCATCTTGACTAATGTCTTGGGGGCTAATCAGGTATTTACAGGATCTGTCAAGCTGAGCTGCTGCTGGAAGCCAACATCAAAAAATAAGCATCATTTTATTAATAAGCTCAATGCTCCTCGAATCAGGAGGAGAAATGAGCCTAAATCAACCCAGCATCCATCCTCTCCAAACTCAGCGAGGGAAAGCACACTCAGCCCAGGGAAGGGGGTGATGCACACAGATGTCTGGAGGACAGGAGCCTGCTGAGCTCGCGGCTCCCTCCGGAGCAGGGGAGTGCTGCTATTTCTGTATTCTCCAACAGGAAAGGAAATGTTTAAGTGACTTGCTTAGAGAAGTCAGTGTCAGGGCCAGACTGCCAGGTTTTCCTTTCCAATGGCTTCTCAGACCTTTCCTTACACTTGGAAGAGTTGGGAGCAGAGTGTGTGCTAAACAAAAGCTCCTTCTGTGGCGTTCCAGAGACCCTTGGCTCGAGCTGGCACTGCCTTTTAGCGCCCTTTCCACCCGTTATCCACGGGGGTCACAGTGACAGCCCTTCCCCACCTCAAAAATGCCGTGTGCCAGCATTTCCAGAGGCTGTGGGGCAGTGTGGGAGTGAGGGGGTCATCACACACAGTGGCTGCTCTCCCACCTGACAGGCGGCTCGGGTGTCTCCCTGCAGATCACGATCCCTCGGGGCAGTGATGGCTTTGGCTTCACAATCTGCTGCGACTCCCCAGTCCGTGTGCAGGCAGTGGACTCTGGTAAGAGATTGGATCCTTTTCATCCCTCTTGATTGGAATGAATTATTGCTGCTTTTTTTGCTTCCTAGAGCTGGTTGTGATTCTGGAGCTCCCACGCCTTGCAGGACTCTGGGTACCTCCAAGAAACTTCTTTAAATGAATTCTCTGTTGCCTCTAATGAGGCCAGAGGCCACTGGGTTAGCACTGTCTCACAATTTTGGCAGCGTTTTTGCAGTAATTTGCAGAGATTTTGTTCCCTTCCCTCTCCAGCCTGAGAACTGTCTGTCTGGTTGGGAGACCTTCAGAAATGATTTGTGGGGAGAACAGGTCAGAGGGGGGCAGGATTGCAGGAATCCTCGGCTCCCTGAGTAGATCCTCTTGCTGTGGACCTGTGGGATGGACTGGTGTCTCCAGTGTGCCCTGTTGCTCCCCACTGCACCCCAGGGAACACGGGAAGTTCATGCAGTAGCTCTGAGGGAGCACTGATGGCTCTGTGCTGGTGCTCTGTGTGTGTGAATGTGCTGCAAGCTCCAGGTTGGCTGAGCCCACTTCATTTTTGGTGTGGGTGTCAGATGGGGTTTGGAGGAGTGAGTGGTGCAAGCTGTGGAGCTCTCTGGGGGTCTCCAAGCTCCAGGGCTTCTCCTCCCCCTCCCACTCGGCCTCCTGCCTGGCAGGTGACTGGAATTTGTCCCTCCCAGGTGGCCCAGCAGAGAAGGCAGGTCTGCAGCAGCTCGACACGGTGCTGCAGCTGAACGAGCAGCCTGTGGAGCACTGGAAATGTGTGGAGCTGGCACACGAAATCCGGTGAGTGTGCCCCAAAAACCCCAGGGCAGGGAGAGGTGGTTTGAGGGAGCCCAGGGCAGGGCAGTGGGAGCGTTGAGTGGCTGTGGGAAGGGGAAGGCTCTGAGGGATGCAGGACGCTGGGAAAGGATTCCCTGGAGGGGAAGGAAGGATGCAGGAAAGAATTCTCTGGAGGAGAAGGAAGGATGGAGGGGCTGGGGAGCACGGGAGAGGGGCAGAGGCTTTGGAGGGAGGAAGGGCTGCAGGGCTCGTGCCTGGACACGAGTGCTCCAGCCCTGATTTCCCCACCCCATCAATCCCATCTGATTTCCCATCCCAGGAACTGTCCCACGGAGATCATCCTCCTGGTGTGGAGGCTGGTGCCTCAGGTGAAGCCGGCCCACGAGGGCATGGCCCGCAGGTCCTCCTGCAAATCCGCCTACGACCTGCAGTCCCCTCCCAACAAGCGGGAGAAGAGCGGCCCCGCGCAGGCGGAGCAGCGCCGCAGCTGCCACATCCTCTACGGTGGCACCGAGGGGCTGGGGCTGCCCTCCTGGGACAGGTACACGGAGCTGGGCAAGCGGGGCCAGAACACCCTGCCAGCCCTGTCCCGGGTGCCCTCTGCTGCAGACCAGAACTACATCATCCTGGCTCCTCTGAACCCCGGCAGCCAGGTAGGGCTCGGGGGCTGCACGTGGCTCTGTGCTGCAGCCTCTGCTGGCCCCTGCTGCAGTCTTATCCAGCAGCATCTCTCAGTATTTGCCAGTTTTACAAGCCACACCTCTGTCCCTTGGTGGAGCTTTCGCTGCTTTCCTAAAACATTTCCCTGCTGCTTCCCCTCAGGGCTCACCCCAGGGATATGGGGAGGATGTGGGGAGTGTTCCCACTGCACAAGACCACACTGCAAGTCATTGCTCTCATTTTCTCCTGCAAAAATGTTTTTTTTTTCCCTCTCTGAAGTGCTTTGGCTTGGCTGGCTTTGGCACGTTGACTTTTGTAGTTGGTTGTTGTCACTGTACCTGAGGCCTGCTGCAGGTGACCGTGTCCCCTCTGTCCCTACAGCTGCTGAGGCCCGTGTATCAGGAGGACAACTCTACTGTGGGTAAGTTGTCCCTGTGCTGGGAATGCTGCTCCCAGCACCCAGCTCTAAGCTGCTCTTCCTGGCACCATCAAAGCCTTGTCCCGAGCCCTGCGAGGGGCTCATGGTTTGAGGGCAGGAGCAGCAGCCCAGGGATTTTGGGTGGGATCCTCTTCCCACTGTGCTTCCCCAAAAGCAGAGGGGAGTGTGGCACGGGCTGAACCTCCTGTGAGGTCTGTGGGAGCTCGCAGAGGGCTGCTGGTGGGGACTTCCCACCAGGGGCAGGGTGAGAACATGAAGTGTGAGAGCTCTGAGCATCGTGGCTCCCCACGTGTGTGGGCCATGACGTGTTTTCCTCCTCATCCATGAGGCCCTGCTGGGAGAACTGACCCCCTCCTCTGAGACTCCCTTCAGTGCCACGGGAGTGAGGGTGGCTGTGGCTCACATCAGTGCCAGCAGTCGTGCAGCTGGTTGTGCCAGATTTGGGGAATATTCAAGCCCTGGGCTCCTGCAAATTCTCTGGGCCAGCTCTACTCAAAAAACCTTTGAAACATAAACTCCTAACATAAAGCACACCTGTGACAGGTGTGTGTGGGATGCCTGGAGCTCCCTGGGGGTGGTTGGACTTGTGGGAAGCGTGGCTGGCAGGGCTGGGCACTGCAGGAATCCAGGTCCCTGTGGAAATACCCCTTGTCTGCTCATGGATTTGGGAGCTTTGGGGGCCTGTGCTTTCACCGTGGACTGTCTGGATGCCCTCAGGATGAGCTGTGTATCCCTAGGAGAGCTGAGCTCTTGGAGGAGTGTGAATCCCTCAGCATTCCCTGTCTGATGAGGGCACAGCTGGAAAACTTGGTGCTATCTCAAAGGTGGGGCAGTGTCCAGAGAAAGCCAAGAGTGGGGCTGGCAGAGCCATGGGGGGTGTGCTGGCCAGCAGGAGGGAGCAGTGTGGGTGCCAGGACCCCATGCCTCGGGTGCTCCCAGCCCTGGAGCTCTGCAGCCAGGAGAATTTTCCACTCTCAGCTGCAGGGGATGTTTTGTTCCACGGATAATTGCAGCTCTTTCCTGCTGTTTGTGGATCCTGTGAAAAGATGAGCTGGACCACGGGGACTTGTTCTTACAGTGGGGTGGGATTTCAAAGGCTTGGGCTTCTTCCTGTAACAAATTTTGGATTTTTATGGATTTGTTTTTCATTATTTAAAGTTCAGAGGGAGGAAGGTATCAGTTAACCTGAGCAGGGATGAAGTGTGGCAGCACAGAGCTGCTCACCCAGTGACAGGAGCTGACATTTGGGGGTGTTTCTGTGCCAGGACTTGTGCAGGTGATTATTTCCTCTGATAAAATGAGGTGATTTAGGATAAGAGCAAAAGCAAATCCTGAACAGCCCAGACAGATCTTATCTGCCCTGTGCTGAGCTGTCTCTTGTGCTTCGATGTTATCTGGCAGTGCAACCAGGAAAAAGGGAAAAGAGAAGAGGGAAAATGTCAGGATTAATGCACTTAGAGGTGGAAACAACCTCTTAGGTCATGAGGGTCCCCCCAGCAAAGGCAGCTGCTCCAGCCAGCAGTAAACAGCCAAGCTGGCTTCCCAGCCCAGTGCTGGCTGGCTCTGCTGCTTTTATCTGGGAGTAAATGTGCTATTTCCTCATACCTAATGAAATATGTAATGCTGGGCAGGTTTGTGTATTTGCTTTGGACGAGACCTTATCTGCCCCGGGCCGTGGTCAGGAGTGTTTTGGCTCATTTGTGCCTGGGAAGGTTCTGGGCATCCCCTACAGTGCGAGGGTAAAAAGCTGCTGTGGTGGGAGCAGGAGCTCGAGGCAGCTGCAGGGAGGGAAGGAGGGATGCTGGGGGTCCCCAGGGAGCTGCAGGAGGGAGGCTCATTCCTGTTCCTGAGACATCCCTGTGCAGGAGAAGGAGAATGCTCCAGCTCCTCACCTCACTCTTCAATCCCAGTGGAAAGCTCTGCCTGCAGCCTCGAGCTGGCTCAGTGCATCAGCTACAGGACGAGGGAGGAAGAAAATATGTTGATTTTTCAGTGGGGCTTCTTTTGAAGATGTGAAGTTTTGGTTAGAGAGCCATTCTTGTTGGAGCAGTTGCCTGTGAGTTTTAGGGCAGAGCACAGGTTGCTGGTGTCCAGTGGGATGTGGTCTGGGCTCTGCTCAGCAGCTGAGGTGGGAGTGGGCAGGAGAAAGCCTCCTTTGAGTGAGGATAACTCTCTTCAGGGAAGAGGGACGGACTGAAATCCAGTCAGGCTGCTCAGACCTTTTCAAGCCCCAGAATGTAATGCTGAAAAACAGAGGATGATGTGATCCAGGCTCATGAACAATGAGGTCATCCTTTATAAATACACCCAATGTCTGAGTAACCACGGCTGGCAGCAGCAGGGATTGATCCCAGCCATGAATGTGTTTGTAACTTCTGCCTGTTTCTCTGACACCTCCAGTCTCAGTATCTTCTGAGAACTGTGATTAACCCACTGCCCCATGTCATGGCATTCCTGCACTTTGCTAACTTCCATGTTCAGAATCCAGAGCAGGCAGGACTTGTGTGGATAAAAATGTTGAAGTCCCTCTCCAGCTCTCCTGGAGCCCCTTTAGGCCCTGGCAGGGGCTCTGAGCTCTCCCTGGAGCCTTCTCTTCTCCAGGTGAGCACCCCCAGCTCTCTCAGCCTCCAGAGCAGAGGGGCTCCAGCCCTTGGAGCATCTTGGTGTCTCCTCTGGACTGGCTCCAGCAGCTGCAGCTCCTTCCTGTGCTGGGACCTGAGTGGGACAGAGCACTGCAGGTGGAGACTCAGAAGGGTGGAAGATCAGAGGGCAGAGCAGCTGGTGGGATGTGCTGGCCTGAAGCAGAGCTTGCTGTGGCTTCCCTGGGGTCCTGTTTGTACCTTCCCAGCCGTGTCTGTGCTGCTGGTGGCACCCACTGAAGTCCTCAGGCCACCAAGCAAGCGACTCTGGAACAAAACCACCCAGGGGCATCTTGTGTGCCATTAGAAGAAATGGAATCAGTGCTGTTATTTCATGAATCCCTGGATAGCTGAGCAGTGCCTGTCCCTGCAGCTCTTGGCTCCAGCAGTTCCCCACGATTGCCATGCCCTCCTCCAGCCCAGGAGAGCTGGATGGGCAGAGCTGGAGCTCCCTCCTCATTCTGTGTTTCCTTCTGCCTCCTCTGTCCATCCAGGGAATGGCTGTAAAGGGAAGTCCCACACGGGCTCTGGGAGGAAATCCAGGCTGATGAAGACTGTGCAGACCATGAAGAGCTATGGGAATTACCAGAACTGCACCATCGTGAGGCCTCACATCCCCCATTCCTACGGCACCTACGTGACCCTGGCTCCCAAAGTGCTGGTGTTCCCCATCTTTGTGCAGGTCAGTGCAGCTGGGAGGGGGCTGGGATGTGATCAGTGCCCAGGCTGGGGCTGGGGCCATGCAAGGATCTCCCTCCCAGCAGGATCCCTGTCATCCTCAGCTCTCCTCTGGAGCTGGCAGTACTTGGCACAGTGCTGGGGGCTGTCCCAAAGGGAATTGTGTTCTGCCCAAGCAATTCTATGTTGGATTCTTTTTTCTCCCTTTCAGCTTTCAGATCTGGCCCTTGGTACTTGCTTGGGTCAGGAGGAGGTGCCCCAGCTTTTGGGCTTCAGAGCTAACTTTGGAATTGCAGATCAGTGTGGTTCTTCTTGAGGGCTCTTTGTGCTGTCAGTGTGTGCAAACAAAGGGGTTTTAGTTTACCTGGTGGTCACACTAAAATTTGGGCAACCTGTGCCAGGGCCTCACCATCCTCACAGGGAAGGATTTCTCCCCAGTATCCCATCCAGCCCTGCCCTCTGGCAGTGGGAGCCATTCCCTGGGTCCTGTCCCTCCATGCCTTGTCCCCAGTCCCTCTCCAGCTCTCCTGGAGCCCCTTTAGGCCCTGCAAGGGGCTCTGAGGTCTCCCTGGATCCTTCTCTTGTCCAGGTGAATGCCCCCAGCTCTCCCAGCCTGGTCCCAGAGCAGAGGACAAGGATTCAGAGCAGTAATGGCTTGACAGGGAATATTCTGCCTTGGCAGTTCCATGAGCTGTTTTAAGAAACAGCCCTGAATTTGGTGGTAGTAGTTCTAGCTCCCTCTGTGTCCTTCATATGGCCAGAACCCCAAAAATCTCATCTGCTCCATATATTTTAGTATGTTGCTGATGAATCCCTTCCTTTCTGAGCCTGTGGGGAGCCCTTTGTCCTCCCGTGCCAGTGGCAGTGGCATTGTCACCTCAGCTCAGCCTGGTGGCTTCCTCTGGGCTGAAACCATGGTCCACATTCCCTGTCACTCCAGCCTGAGCCATGGGCTGCCTGAGGCCAGTGTGGGCTGGCTGGAGCTGGGGGAAGGTGTTTGATCACCTCCCTCCTCCCTGATGGCACCTGGGGGCCTGAGAGACGTGGGACCCTGATGTGGCAGCTTCCTGCTGCTTCCTGCTGACAGACACCCCTAACCCCCCGTGCAGAGCAGCCCCTGTCAGAGGTGAGGGCTGCTGGTCTTTTCACAGCTGGGGCTGACGTGGGGGTGAGTGCAAGGCTTTGTTTTCTGCTCTGACTGGACTGCAGACTTTGTGTCCTTCTGAGCACAGTGCAGGGTGGCTTCTCCCCCAGTGAGTTACAGCTCAAAGTGAAGACAAAGTGGGTTTGGTGGGTGGAAAGTGGAAACTGTATCTCACAAACCACACTGCCACTGGAAGGTTTGACTGTTTCTTTTGTTTTATTTTTTTTTTTTCCATCCAAACATAGCCCCTGGATCTTTGCAACCCAGCCCGGACTCTGCTGCTGTCGGAGGAGCTGCTCCTTCACGAGAGCAGGAACAGGACTACACAGGTAAAACTCTTCCCCTTGTCTGAGCTCTCCAAACCTGCTCTTCTGCTGTCTTACACAGAGGCTTGAATCATAGAATCACCATGCTTTGGGTTGGAAGGACCTTAAAGCCCATCCTGTCCCACCCCTGCCATGGCAGGGACACCTCCCACTGTCCCAGGCTGCTCCAGCCCCAGTGTCCAGCCTGGCCTTGGGCACTGCCAGGGATCCAGGGGCAGCCCCAGCTGCTCTGGGCACCCTGTGCCAGGGCCTGCCCACCCTGCCAGGGAACAATTCCTAATTCCCAATATCCCATCCAGCCCTGCCCTCTGGCAGTGGGAGCCATTCCCTGGGTCCTGTCCCTCCAGGCCTTGTCCCCAGTCCCTCTCCAGCTCTCCTGGAGCCCCTTTAGGCCCTGGAGGGGATTTTGAGAAGGGACTGTAAGGGACACCTCATTACATTGAGAAGGGAAATGTTTCATTGTACAGTAATTATTGATTTGATACTTGGAAAGACTTCTGGACAGTTTATTGTGGGATAAACTAAATACCAAAATTCTTCTGTGATAGAAATCAACTGTTGTTCCTGTTGCCTTTGGGCTAACAGAGAGGAAACTGTGGGTGGCAAATGCACATCAGTGACAGCCCAGCAGACTCAGGAGGAGGGGGTTTAAGGATATTTTGTGCCATGTTAGAGAAGCACAGAATGGTTCAGGCTGAAAGGCACCACTGGAGGTCATCCAGTCCCACCCCCTTGTACAGGGATCCCCTGAAGTCACTCAGGATTGTGTCCACATGGCTTTGCAGCATCTCTAGGGAAGGAGAATCCACAACCTAGAACTAGAACCAGACAGAGAACTTGCTACAGATGTTCTCAGAATTTCAGTTCCTGAAACAGCTCACGTGTCCTGTCCAAATTCCTCTCGTTCTTCTTACTTCAGCTTTTCTGCCATGTTATTGGAGAGCTGTTGGACATCTGGGCACACAACAGGACTTTGGCACCTGTGGATGAGACAGCTTTTACCATCCAAACTGGCAGAGTTTGGATCACATTTGCTGCTGGCTTCACTTGCATCCAGCTGCAAAGGCTGCAAAGCCTTGGAATGTGGGAGAGAGGCAGAGCCCACTCAGGCACTGCTAACCAGTGCCATTTCTTCTGGGGTGGTTCCAGAGGATCTCACAGAGTAATTTGGGGTTGAATTCAGTTGGAGTGAACAATGTGTCATCTTCACAGATCTGTAGAGGAAGTTCTACCTCACTCGTTTTAGTTTCTGGGTGGCCAACAGCAGCAGCCCAGAGCCACTTCCCATTACTGGCCAGTACAAACCAGTAGAGGGTTGTGCTAAGTGACTCCTCTCTCTTTCTGGTTTTCATTGTGTAATTCATCCCTTGCTTTGACTTGGATCACTTTTCTTTCTTTTTTCTGCCAAAAAGTACATGAAAATGCATCAAAATAAATGAAAAATTCCATGATTGATTAGAAAACTTGGCACTAACTGGTAACTAAACCCCTTTCCCTGTCTGTCCTGCTGTCCTGTGCTGCTCAGGGTCTTCTGGGCACCTGCAGGAATGAAACCCAGGTAAACTGCTGGTTGTGTGGCACAGCTGTGCTGGATGGCTTGGGAGTAACCCTGAAGCCAGGGAGCTCCTCCTGGGTGGGTTGGAGGTACCTGCCTTCAGGCCAGACTCAGATATTTGGAGTAGCAGCCAAATGTGGAGTATTTATGGATAACTAATGCTGTTTGCAGCCTAGGTGGGGTACTTGTGCACGTGGGGGTGATGAAGAACCCCAGGACAAGTGTGTCTCTTCACAGCAGAGACCCCACTGTGGGCAGGGTCAGGAGGAAAATGTCTCAGGGAAAGGACTCTGCTTAGGATGCTCTTGGGGTGAGCCTGGAGCTGGGAGAGGATTTCCCAGGTGGAGCTGGTGCCAGGAAAGGGCAGGATGCTGGCCAGGAATGTGAGGCAGTGTTTGGGAATGCTGGTGCCCTGGGGCTGTGGTGTCTGGGGCAGGGCAGGAGGGGCTGAGTCAGAGGGGTGAGAAGTGAGAAGTGGTGAAGGGAAACAGCCCGTGGGGCTGAGCCCGTGCTGGCAGTGACAGTGGAGACAGCAGTGCTGGGATGTCACCTGTGGCCCTTGGGAAGGGCTCTCTCATGTCTGAGTGGGTGGCACGGCCGTGGAAGGCTTTGTGGAGCTTCAAGGAAGCCGTGCAGGTCCCTCTGGAGTGCCAGGCTCCTGTTCTCCAGCAGAGCAGGGCTGTCTGCTTTGGGCCTGCCAGGCTGGGAGGGGAGAGAACCTGAACCTCTGGAGCCAGCAAGACCTGGAACAGCCTTGGACTGGACACCACAGGGCTTCCCCTGCTGCAGGAGGGCTCTGACTCCTCTCTTGGCTGGACTTGAGTTCCTTCGCTCTCCAGCCTTCTCTGGGGCCTGGACAGAGGCTGTCTTGTGTCCAGCCAGTCCTTTCTTCCTTACTCCAGGAGGTTTTGTGTTTTCCCACTGCTCTTCCCACACAGCCCCTCTCAAGCTGGGCTCCTGTGGTTTGCAGGACTGTTCTCTGTGTGTAATTAATCTGCTTTGCCTGAGAGGCTCAGGAGGGGAGGGCCTGGGTGCAGGGGCTGGAGCTGGAGGTCCTGCTCCTTTCTTTTTTTCCCAAACCCCCAGAATCTTTGCCCTGTGGCAGTTTCCACACCAGGCACTGCATCCTTGTCCCCGAGCAAACTCTCTCCCATCTCCTGAAGGAGTCAACCTATCTCTCTGGAGGCTTGCCAGGGTCTGTCCTTTCCCTGACCTTACCTCTGGGGCAATCCTTATTCAGGCCTTAATCACATCCTGTCTAGACTTTGCTGCAATTCCCACTTTTAAGGTCTCCTGAAATCCCTCCAGCCCGTGGAGTGCCAGAGGGGCCAGCAGGCGATGGCACACGAGGTGGCCAGCGTGGCTTTGGCCTTGGCCATCCATCTCCAATGGACCTGCAGGCCTCCCAAAGCCCTGAGGTGTCTGCTCGGTGTGAGCCACGCTCTTGCCCTTCTCTTCCCTCCTTTCTGCCACTCAGGCAGGGTCTGCAGGTCAGGATGGGCCTTCTGGAGTCCAGGCACCTCGTGGATGGTCTTGGCTGGGTTAATGCTCTTCTCTGTAGAGCAGGAGGCTTTCTCCTCTTTCTCTCTTCAAGGCTGCATTTCTGGGCACCTTTTCATAGTGATTTTGTTGCCA
This sequence comes from Promerops cafer, assembly GCA_013398275.1. Taxonomy (NCBI): domain Eukaryota; kingdom Metazoa; phylum Chordata; class Aves; order Passeriformes; family Nectariniidae; genus Promerops; species Promerops cafer. The sequence continues at coordinate 97,821 of VZSE01001855.1, read as the reverse complement.
CATTTTTCTTTCCAAGGTGTGATATTGGCTCCCTCCTGCCCAGGGCAGGGCTCAGTGGCAGTCCCAGGGTTATCCCCTCTTGGGCAGCACAGTGGCCCATTGCTCCTACCTTCCCTCTTGGCTTTCAGTTTCTCCTGATTTCCCTCAGGAGACTCTTGAAACGTGTCCCTGTCTCCTGTGCCAGTGCTCTGCCAGTTCTGTCCTGTAGCTTCTCAGGTCCCTCAGCAGAAGAGGCTTTGCTGTTGCTGTGCTGCAGAGCACACCCAGATGGGCAGTGTGGAGATATCAGGGTCAGCCTCTCTGAACAACTTTTTCCCCCCTGTAAAATCTGTTCACACCCCCTAAAAGGTCCATGTGACAATGGCCACGTGCCCTTCTGTCCTGTCAGCTCTTTTATTTCTGACTTTGGGGTAGGAAATTACTTCTGGTAAATACCCAAAGCTACTTTGACCCTCCAAGGAGCAACTGTGGTGAATCCTGTGACTAGCCTGGGTGAGCCCAGATGTTGTGTTTGTTGTTTGTTTGCTCTTGGCTTTTATGAGCCCTGTGATTTTTCAGGGTAGATCTGTTTGCCAAGGGCTGTTACAGACAGGTCACAGCCTGTCAGTGTGTGATGGCAGCCCAGGGCAGAGCTCCACCTCACTCCTCCAGTCTGCCCTTACCCCTGCTGCCCTGGGGTCATCCCTGAGTCCCCTCCTCAGCTCTCAGGTGGGGAATGTGTCCAGCTCCCACCTCTGTGTCTGCCAGAGCCCCAGGCCCTGCGGAGCTGGGCTGTCCCTGTCCCTGTCCCTGCCCCAGCCCCTCTCCCTGTCCCTGCTGGTGGAAGGGGCACTTTTGTTTTCCCTCCCAACAGCCCGGAGGAGCAGAGGGACCTCTATCAACTGCTCTCAGATGAAGTGTCTTTGTGGAAGCAGCATCTGACAGAGATGCTCTTACAGAACCTGCCCTTACCTTCTCCATCCTGAATACAATCCATCCCATCCTCCTGTAAAAGCTCAATGCTACCTGTAAATCCTTAGTCGTGTAATTCCATTTCCAAGACTCCCTATTGAAACTTGCTTGGTTTTGAGGTGATTTTCCTGCTGCTCCCAATCTTTTTTCTACCCTTTAAACTTCCACAAGCAGTAGGTTTTCAGTGTCTGTCCTCCATTTCTGTGTGACTGTTAGCTGATCATGCTTTTATCTCCTTCCCTTTGGGCTGCTATTCCCAAAATCCCTTCAGCATCTCTTCTTTGGGGTTGAGGGACCTGAGATGGCACCAGACACGTCCCAGGAAAGTTACCTGTGGGCACAGGGTGGGCATGGGATGAATGTTACAATGCAGTTTCTACCTGGTTATTCCTTGTATTTCCAACAAGATCAGAAGGAATGAAGAAGAGGGGATGTGGGCACTAGGCCAGCAGAGTGCTGAGAGCAGAGGAAGGGATTTTCCAAATAACACAGAGGAGAACAGCCCCTCCCTGGTTTCACTGTCAATTAAAGCTCCACCAGCAGCTTTGTACTTAGTGAGAATCCCACAAAAATGAACTTGCACTGCAAGGAGAAATCTTGTGGCAAAGGCTTGGTTTGGAATTCGGAGCCAGATGCTCTTCCCTAAGGTGAGGCTCCCCAGCATGTGATAAGCCATGATGTTACCCAGCTTGTCCTCCTCAGGACGTGTCCATCAGCCACGGACACAAACTGTGCTGTCAGCTGGGACTTGGTCCCTGTGGGAGCAGAGTCACCTCTCTGTGCTCTCTCCCACCCCTCTGGGCCTCTGGGCGTTGTCTCCTTTTGCAAAAGCATTGCTAAAAGGCCACAAACCCTTCCTTGCTGTGGCTCAGTGTTGCAAAGCTTTCCCTTTGCTGTGGGAGGTTTTGGGGGGCACCCCAAGGCGCTGGCCCTGAGCAGGTCTGGCACCCACTGTGCCACTGGGCCACTGCCACATTGCAGCTGCTCCCTGGCATCTCTGTGACAGGGACAGGGACAGGGAAGGGCTGGAGCTGGGCCAGGGCAGGCTCAGGCTGAGAGCAGGGAAAGGTTCTTCCCCCAGAGGGTGCTGGCACTGCCCAGGCTCCCCAGGGAATGGGCACGGCCCCGAGGCTGCCAGAGCTCCAGGAGCCTTTGGACAGCGCTGCCAGGGGTGCCCAGGGTGGGGTTGTTGGGGGGTCTGTGCAGGGCCAGGGGCTGCACTGGGGGATCCTGGTGGGTCCCTTCCAGCTCAGGATATTCTGCGATTCCACAATTCTGTGATTTTTGAGGCTCTCTGTGTGCCCCAGCTCCTGGAGGGCAGGACAGGCTCTTAGCTCAGCTGTGGCACCAAGCTTCTCATCCCTGGGAAGCTTCTGGGTCCAGGATCTCCAGTGCAGTGGAGAAACCCATTCTTATTTGAAAAGTCCCATTAATCTGAACTGATTGGACTGGGGACCTCAAGCAAGACTTTTCCCACTGGTGTGGAGGAGCTCCTGGCCCCTGGGACACCTGAGGCACTGCTCGAGCACAGCTCTGGGCAGACACTCGGGCGGTGTTTCCTCTCCACCCCCACCGTGGTTTGAGGTGTCAAGTTTGTCCCCTGCAGCTGCTCTCTGTGGGTCCTGCTCTTGTGAAAACCAAACTTTACTTTCTCACTGAGAACAGTGAGAAGCTCCTCCGTGAGCGTGATCAGAGTGATCAGATTTGCTTTCAGGCTGCAACTTCTGCCGTGTGCTGGGATTAGTCGGCAGTTTATTCCCTCCTCCTGCTCTGATTTGTAACTCCTGTAAGTGGGAAGTGACAGGAGGGAGCAGAGGGGGTGTGCTGTGTGGTGTGGAACTGCCAGGCAGGTTTATCCCTCCTGTCACAGGACTCCACAAGCCTCCGGAAGCGGCTGCCGAGTGAGGGGAGCCTCATCCGAAGCTCGCTGGGTGCAGCAGCCATCAGCACCTGGCAAGGGCTGTCTGGAATCCCTCTTGAGGCTGGTGCCTCTCCCAGGGCAGAGGACATTCCCAGGACACTGTCACTGAACTCCCTATAGCTTGTCCTTTGCTGCTCCTGTGCTTCCAGGTGACTCTCTTTGTCTACTCCGACCTGCTGCTCTTCACCAAGGAGGATGAGCCCGGGCGCTGCAACGTGCTGAGGAACCCTCTGTACCTGCAGAGTGTCAAGCTCCAGGAGGGTGAGTGTCTGCAGCAGCAATTGGAGGCATTTTGGGGGTTTTCTGGCTGCTAGCTGCAAGGGTGTCTGGCCAGCAGCAGGAGAGCACCTCGCTGTCCTGTTGCTTCCAGTGCCACCCAAATGGTGCTTCCAGGTCACCCTTCCCGGGGTGCAGGGCCAGCATCACCCCTGCTATCCCTGCACTCACCTGGGACCTCCATCTCCTGGGACACCTCAGGAGCTCTCAGGCCCTTTCCAGCCTTTTTGGGTGCATGTCTCAGGATTTGGGCTGGCATTCCCCAGGGTCTGTTCCCCTGGCTGGTGTCACGCTGTGACAGCAAGGACTGGCCAAGGCTGGAAAGGGAACTGAAGGCTTGAGGTTTCCCCCCTGGTGCCTCGAGGGAGTTCAGAGATTGGCTCCAAGGGTGGCTGGCCAAGCTCTGATGACCTTTACTTTGCTGCTTTGCTTTGCTACTTCTCTCTTCAGCCACCCACGGTTTCCCCGTTGCTCGCGTCCATCCCCCAGCTCACCCCTCTGCAGAGGAAAGAGCAAACCCTCAGAGCAGGGCTGGGGGCCTTGCCCTCATGCTGCACCTTGGCTCTCACCTCTTGTGTCCAGCTGAGGGCCCAGAGAGGGCTTCTCTGGCAGGGGTGACTGGAAATGGGCTATTTCAGGCTGTACAAAAGACTCCCTTTAGCTCCTTGTGGTCTAAAGAGGAATAAGGGAATTGCTCTACCACATCCTATTTGCTACAGTGGAGCCACTTCTTGGCCCTGGGCCCAGTTTCACCTTGTTCCTTGTGTGGTGTGGCTGCTTTTTGGGTATGGGCTTGTTTTATGTACAGTTACCTGACTGTGCCACAGATCCTCCTCCAGCCCAGGCAGCTGCCCTGGGACCCCACGGGGGAAATGAGGATGAGATAGAAGGAAAAACTTTCCTGTCATGAGGTTGGTCAGATATTGAGTTACCCAGAGAGGCTGTGGGATCTCCATGCCTGGAGGCATTCAGGACTCCTGAGTGCCCTGGTCTAGGTGCTTTGGTCAGGGGATTGGACTCCAGAGCCCAGCAGAGAGGCCCCTTCCAACCCAAATTCTCTGGAAGTGATGAGCCAGTGTCTTCATGCAGTCCTGTGGCCCTGACCAAAAGGAATGAATCCAGATTTGGCCTGCTTCTCCAAAGGGATCCTTTTCTGGGTGAATTTTGCTGCTTCCCATGACTTTTCCCAGCTGAGCCATGAGCTCTGTGGGTGGACTGTGTCTCTCCCCGTGCCCCGTGTTGGTCTGAGCCTCAGTGCTGACACCACAGGCTGCCTGTCAGTTGTTATTTCCCATTTGCAGCAACGTTTCTGTTTCCAGATGAATTCCCTGACCTATTTGGTGGGAGCAGAAACACAAGGGAGGGAGATGGAGCACCACAGCCACGAGCCATTGAGAAAAGCCATTGAAGCCTCCCTGGGCTTTGTCCAGTGTGCTCTCAGCACTGCTTATTTCTAAGAAAGGGACAAAAGAAATTGTTCCTGGTTAAAGTGCTTTTGGTCAGCTCCTGGACCATGTGTGTGTGCTGCCCCTGGCTGCTCCCAGAGGCTGGGGAATAGCTCTGCTCTTTTCACCTGCTTGGAGCAATCAGCTTCCCTGGTGCTGTTCCTGGCTCTGCACACCCAGGTCTGCACAGCAGCACGGGATTGTGCCTCCTCACCTCAGGCACCGTGGGTTTGTGAGCAGTTTTCTGCCACTTACTTCCTTGTTGCCATAATAACTTGGCTGGATCATGTCTGGAATAGCTTCCCAAGGCTCTCCAAAGGAGGTGGAGTCCCTGCAGCACTGACCCACCCCGCTGTGCTGGGACCCCAGCACAGCTGGTGTTCGGGCAGCTCAAACCCTCCTGCTTCAGGCAGGGCTGCTTCAAAGGCGGCTGGAGAGAGCAAGAAGATGCCTGTCCCTTTTGGCAGGGGTTTGCTGCTGCTCTCCTGAATGACTGAATGGCACATGAATAGGAACAGGCGTGTGGCTGCCTCCAACAATTGAGACATCTCCGGTGCTCTCAGGGCCATTGTGCTGTTTCCTGTTCCTGCTGCTCGCTGCTCTGTGCGAAAGCAAATGGGTCTGATCTGCTTCACAATGCTCTCTCTTCCTGCTTTACAAGCCCAGCACCAGGCTGATGAGCACCACGCCAGCCAGGGCTCCCAGTGACACAGGGCTGGCTTCCTCAGCAGACACGGTGGGAATTTCCACACTCCGGGATCCTGGTTCCCCTGGGTGGGTGTGCTCAGCTTTGGGACAGAGAGGAGCCTTCCTTTATCCCCACACTGGGAGCCCCATCCCCAGCTGGGAGCTTGCAAACAAGGGCTTCTCATGTGCTGCTTCTCTGGCCTTGACATCCCAACCTGCTGTGCTGTGCAGCTCCAAGATGCTCAAGGGGCAAGAGTGGGATTTATGGGCCTTCTGTCCTTCCTTAGGATGCTGGGGAGCACCCAGGGCTTGCACCCTGCCACACTCCCCCAGGGACGTGTGCCCCAGTGGGACAAACTTGTCCCCTCCCAGCAGCCGGGTCTGGATGTGCTCAGCAGCCTCCCTCCCTTCCCACACGTCCAGGGCCTGGCAGCACCTTGTCCTGGGTGCTGGCTGCAGCCCCAGCCTTGCTGAGCAGAGGTGAGGATTTGGGATCAGGGTGCCTGCCCTCACCAGGGCATTGCCACAGCCCTGGGCTGTGCAAAGGAGCAGGACCAGCTCTGCTCTTTTCCCACCTTTCTGACCCAGACCCAGGCATGCACCCCCCAAACCCCGAGGGCAGCGGGTGCTTCCCGTGGGCTGCACAGGGACGTGGCAGAGGCAGAGCAGTGCTGGGGGTGCTGCTGAGCTGGGCAAGGCAGGCTGGGTGTGCAGGACAGGGCTTAGCTGGAGAGGGGACGTGGCCCTGCAGAGCTCCCGCTCTGCTCCCACCAGCCTGGCACAGGCTCAGTTCACGTTACTCTGGAAGCCAAGCCAGTCCCACCACAGCACATCAGGAAGAGAAAGAAATCTCTTCAAGTGAGTTTTTTCCTCCTGCTTATTTCTTCTTAGCTTTTCCCTGACTTTGGCTGAGAGAATGTGCTGTGCTGTTGTCACGAGAAATGTGGGGAGCAGAGCTGGGGATCATCCTGGGCATCTGCCACCTCTGCAGTGCCAGGCTGTGCCTCTCCCGTGTTTTTCTGGGCTCTGGGGCACATCAGGCTCTGCTGCTCCACCCTGACCCTCCAGAGACTTGAAAACATGGAAGGAATCCTGGCAAACCTGGTTTGTGGTGAAATCTGCACCCAGGTCAGCCCTGCCTGGCTCTGCCATCGCCCCCCAGCCTCGTCCTGTGCCTTGCCTCCAGCCCAGCTGCTGGGATAGGCAGCCAGTTTATTACTAAAGCTCTCCCTAAAGGCTGGTAGAAAATGGGATTTAAGCCATTCCTTAGCCCAGACTGGCTCCCTGCTTTGTATGTCCTGTAGGCACTGAGCTGCTGGGCCATGTGTAGCAGTGAGTCTTGGAGGGACAGGGACCAGGAGCTGCTGGCTCTGGAGGTTGCTGGTGCCAGGATTCACAGCTCAGTGGAAAGGAATTTGGAAGGGAACTGATTTCTGGTGGGTTTGGAGCTTGTCAGGATCACTTGTTATTGCAGAAGGAATCCACAGAGGCCCAAGAGGAGCAGGATCATTCCCTGGGCTGTTACACTCCAGCATCACCTTTCTTCACTGAGCATCCTCACATCACCAGGGAAAGCCTGGTTAAAGCTCCTGAGGAAACATGGCTGGGATGTGTTGGTCCTCTGTGACCTGCTCTGCCAGTCAGCCTGGAGAGGTCCTGATGCAGGGAAGAGCAGGGCCCAGCTCAGGAGAAGCAGGAGCAGCAGGAGGGGGTGGTGGACTCGTGGTGTGCCAGCAGCAGGCACAAATCCTGCTTCCAAACTCTGCCTTTTCCGAGGGGAAAGGCACTGGGTGAGGGGCTCCAGTGGGCTTCACAAGGAAAATGCTCCCCAATGGTCCTGCTGGGATTTATGGCAGGGGGGCTGGGAGTGCTCAGACTCTGCCATGGGGAGCAGTGGATGTTTCTCTGTGTGCAGAGGGGAGGGATGGGCTCCCAGCCAGGCCCAGCATCCCTCATCTGCACCTGCAGCCAGGGCCCAGCATCCCTCCCCTTCTGGGAATGATGAGTTGGAGGGGCAGCCCTGGGGCCAGGCTTCCCTCACCTTGCCTGGGGGAGCACAGGGAAGGTTTTGGGAGCACCCAGGGGCTTCTCACCCAGAGCAGCACTCCCAGTGGTGCTGGGCTCCAGCAGCCACTGTGACACAGTGTCCTGGTGTCCCTGTAGGGATTCTCCAGCCCATATCCTGCAAAATGCATTAAAACTCAAGCTGGCAGTGGAGGCAGAGCTGTGCCCCCACAAAGGGGTCTCTGGAATAGACACCCAGCAAAGGGCTCCAGGCCACTTCTTCATGGGTTTCACATTGCCCAGGGAGTGACTGAAGAGGCACCTGAGTCCCTCAGTGGGTCACAGCTCTTACCTGGACACTTGGGCTGCTGCCTGCAGCTGGAGAATTGTTTTCCTGTGGGGAACAGGGTGTTTCCAGCCCTCTGCAGAGCCTGTTCCCATGCAGCAGCTCAGGCTGCTGCAATGAAGCAGAGCTTGTGCTGACACCACTTCCAGTGGGATCTGCAGCCATGCCCAGGCTGCAGCCCTGAGCTCCTGGCATGGATAATGTCATTAGGAGCATTAGGGAAGCAGCAGCCCCATGGCACTGCCAAGGGCAGAGCTGCTGTGGAGGAGCCAACCAGCTCCTGGAGCTGGGCTGTCCTGCCCCAGAGCTGGGCTGTCCTGCTCCAGAGCTGAGGTGAGCCTGTCCNTGCCCCAGAGCTGGGCTGTCCTGCCCCAGAGCTGGGCTGTCCTGCCCCAGAGCTGAGGTGAGCAGCTTCATGGGGCAGTTTCATGTCCTCCTGTGAGGCTGGTGTGTGCCCGGAGCTGGCTCCCCTCGAGGCTGGGGACACACCAGGGCCAGGGCAAATCTTCAGGCACACCTTTTGGTTGGGTGCAGGGAAGGCTGGACCTGCAGGGACCAGCCTGGTGGAGCAGCTGGAGTCTGACACATGTCCTGGCATATCTGGCAGCAAGCTGAGGAGCTGTTCTGGGCTGCTCCATGATTTAGCAAGATGTGGATGGCAGAGTTGGTCTTTGTGTTGTCCCCAGCACCATCTCCTTTCACAAAGCTGTGGGAGTGCAAGTTCCTTGGCTGGGCCTCCCCCATGTCCCAGTGCTGGGCAGTTTGCCCTCAGCTCAAAAGAGCAGGATGAGCTCTTCCCCTGCCCCATGCCTGCTGCTTCCCATTGCTCTGGGATTTGGCTCCATCCCCTTGGAGAGGCACTGCCCCAGCTGCTGGCACTGGTGGAGGCTGGGACAGACAGCAGGACCACCAGGACCACCCAGGACTTGGGGCAAGAAGCTGGGAATGAGATGTAGGAACAGGAGCTTCTCTGTCAGTGCTGCTGGGAGCGAAGTGCCCACAGGGATAAGGTGGAGAGCCCCATCCCTGATTCCCAGCATGGCTGCGTGGGTGCTGTGGGACCCGTGCAGCCCCTGGGGAGCTCCCACGGGCTGCACGTGCCAAGGCAGGTTGGGCAGCAGAGCCTGCACGAGGCCTCTGGGTGAAACAAAGCCTTTTCCAAAGGAGAAACCCACAGGAGAATCCCTGCCCGGGCAGAGAGTCCCCGCAGGGTCCCGCCCGCGCCCGGCCCGGCAGATGCCACACACATCACCCAGGTCACAGCCTGGTACTGGGGCACAACAGCAAACATTCATTCAGTGCTGTCTCTCAGCCAGCTCCTCTGCCACTGGCTCCACTTGCAGCAATGCAGCTGCAGCTTCGCTCTGATCCTGGTTTTTCTTCTCTGCAGGTTCCGAAGATCGCAAGTTCTGCATCCTTTACCTGGCAGAGGTGAGTGGTGCTGATTTCCACTTTAACTTCCCAGTGAGAGCTGGGCAGGTACTGACAGCTCTGATCCTTTCTTCTGGGGCAAGGAGCACTGAAAAAACGGATTTTAACTTCCCTTTAAATGAACTCGCCAGAAGCCTGGAAAAGAAACGTAATGGCTGTAGAATATATGAATAAGAAGCTGCTAAAAGGAGCTTGGGCAGCACTAGGACAGGTTTCTTTTCCCCTTCTCCCTGTGGATCTTCCTTGAGACATCTGACTTCTGTTTTCTCTTATGATTCTTTCCCCTGGGGGCAGATTTCTTTGCCAAATGTTTTGTCATTATTTTTAGGCATCTTGCTCTTCTTGTCTTCAAACATCCAGGTTTGGAGTCCTCAAATAAAATAAGGAAGCCCAGTCTGAAGGACAGAATCATAGCTCTAAACACACATGTAGCTGAGTGCTCTAACCAGATTTGGGGTCACCCAGATGTTGGCACAGTCCCTTTTGTCAAGTCAAGGACTCTGCAGAATTGGTTCACACTGGACCTCCCTAATTGTTGAAGGCTGTGGGTTTTTTTGCTTTTCCAGTGGCTTTACTGTGTTCCTGCTTTCAAGGCCTTGTATTTTCTGAGGTGGAAAGGTGGGTCTGGGAAAGCTCCCCAGGAGAAAGGCAAACATTGCTCAGCAGCACTGTGGAATAATGAACCATTGTGAAAGTTGGGTGCAAATGCTCAGCGTGGAAGTTGTTCACCTTGAGTGGCTGGAGCTGGGCCAGGGCACGACTCACTGCAGAATCCTTGACTCCTCTCTTGTTCCTTCCCTCCTGTTCCTTCCTTGTCTCCTCTGTTCTTTCCCGGGGTGGCTGGGCAGGAGCTGAGCCTGCCTCGGGGTTTGCTCAGCGTGTGTCCCAGGGCAGTGTCACCCTGGGCTGGTGACAGCTGATCCTGGGCTGTGACTCAGCCAGGCTGTGCTGGGGCTTTGGATGAGGCTCTCCAGTGTTTTCTCAGTCACTTGGAAAAACACACTCAGAGCCTGCTATTTGCTTTAGGAGCTTCCCCCTAAGTAGAAGTGACCAAAAGAGAGCTGGCTGTGTTTCATGAGATCCTGAGAGGTGAAGAGGTGTCTTTGTCAGGCTGTAATGAGGTGCTGGGCTTTCTTCTGAGGGGCCTAACTGGCTGTGAGAGCTCTGCTGATGGAGATCCCTGGCATCCCTGTGGCTGGAGTGGAGCAGCTGGATAGAAAATGTGAGACTTTTGCTTTCCTACCTCCTGTTCCCCACAGACTTCAGTAGTTCTGGACTGGCCACGCTGTGGGACTCTGCAAACCCTTGTTGTTCCTCCTGTCCTCCTGGGGTATTTTGGGGCAGGTCACAAGTGAAGTGGGACTTCCCAGCCTGTGGTGACCACCAGCCCTGGCCCATGCTGGAGCCCAGGAGTGGGGTGTTCACCCCCTGCACTGGCCAGCCCGGGCTTTGAGGTGCCATTGGGGCTCAGGGACAGCACCTTGCCAAGCAGGACGTGCCCCGTGCCACCCATTCCTTCCCAGCCCCACTGCTGGTGCTCTGTCCTGAGCCAGAGGGACCAGCTGGCTCCAAGGTGGAGGGGACAGTCACCTTCCAGCTGTAGGTGCCATTGGCTCTCCAGCAGTGGGAAACTGGGGTTTGAAAGGGGAACAGAGTGGGGGACGTGTCTGTGAGTCAGCAGCGAGCCAGAGCAGGCTGGGGCTCTCCCACCAGACTTCTCTCAGACTTCTCTTCTGGGTAACAGTGGCCTGCAGGTCACCTCCCCAGGAGCCACGTGGAGAGGGTGGCTGGGCTGCAGGGGCTGGGGATGGAGAGCAGGAACCTCCCAGATGTGCAGCACAGGGGTTGTGTGGCTCAGTGACCTGCCCTTGGCCCCAGGTGGGCTCTTCTGAAAGAATGGAATGTTCTGGGAGCATTCCAGCCCCTGATTCCTGCAGGGAAGCCAAGAAGAGCATTTCCTTCAGGTTGTCTCTCTTTTCTTCTTTGCATTCACATTTTGGGAGCAAATCTTTGCTTACAGGGTTGTGGGAGTGTCCCCAGGAGGCTGGGAGGGGATGGTCCCCTCAGAGGTGTCCCTGCAGGCTGGCTGCTCACAGAAACCCTGCAGGGGGGCAGTGGGGAGGGTTTGGCCTGGTGGGAGGGTGGGTTTGTGTGATAAGGTGATTTTTGCAGTGGGCCTGCTCTCAGATGAAAGCTGGGGAGTGGCACTTGCAGCACACACAGGGCTGAGTGGGGGTCCCTGGGCCCTCCCAGTGCAGCTGTCCCCACCACCTGATAGATCTGGTATCCAGTGGGTGCCACACTGGTTGTGGCACCTTCTTTTGCCCTGATGAAAAGCTCAGCCTCCTTCCTGACTGTGGGAACAGCCCTCTGCAAGGAGGGATTCCCATGGAGAGGGGCTGGCTGTGCCCTGGGGACATGGATTGCTCTGGAGAGGGGCTGGCTGTGCCCTGGGGACATGGATTCCCCTGCAGAGGGGCTGGCTGTGCCCTGGGGACATGGATTCCCATGGAGAGGGGCTGGCTGTGCCCTGGGGACATGGATTCCCCTGCAGAGGGGCTGGCTGTGCCCTGGGGACATGTTCAGGCTGCTGGGAGCTGGGGTGAAGGGGGATCCTGGCTGCCCACCCCGTGACTGCTGGTGGCAGGTGGAGAGGATGAGGATGGATAAGGGCAGATGTGGGAGCTGTCATGGCTTTTTGGCCCCGTGCCACCCTGAGGGGTCTCTCCCTGGCTGACCTGGCCCATCCCTGGCCCTGTCAGCAGCTCTGTGTGTGCCCAGAGCCCTCTCCTGGCTACTGGCTCAGGAGGGTTTGTGGCCACTCCTGTCGCCGTGGGCTGGGCAGACACATCCTTTGTGCTGCTGGGACGGGGCTGGGAGGTCGGAGGAAGCTCTTGAGCTGCTGTTTCTTGCCCACAAATCATCTGCAATGAGCACTAATGTGTTTAGTGCTGCTGAGAGGAGCCCAGGGGCCGGGCTGACTCTGCCTTTGCTGCAGGAAGAGCTCTCTGCTGAAGCCTTGAGCTGCAGTCTCCTGCTATTGCGCATCTTGAGGGTTTCTGAGTAATGCTCTGACCCCTAAGGTCACAAATTTGCATTTGGATCTGACACATTACAAACCAAAAGTATGTTCTAATACCTGTGAGTTGCTTAATTTATTATAAACAAGAGAGAAAATTCCAACCTTCAGGAAGTGTCACAAAAAAAACCCTACTGCTGGTCATCCTGTGTAATTGTGTGTAATAAATCACTGCACAGAGTTTAAACCCCGGGCAGTTTGGTTATTTGCAGGCAGAGCTAGCAGGAGCTGCAGAGCCTGGTGTGGCTTCCAGCACAAAGGATGTTTGTTTTACAGGCTCTCCAAGGCCTGAATTGCAGCCTTAGAGATCCTGAGTGCAGATGGACCCGGTTCTGGAGGGGCACTTGGCATCCTGGAAAGGCTAAATGGAGGATGGGATTGGAAAGCATGTGAAAGCAGAGGGAGGCTCTGCCCCCTTTGGGGGTTTTGTTCCTTCTGGGGGTGAGGGACAGCTGTGACAGTCCCAGCACAGACACGAGCCAGGATTTTGGGAGTGAAGGTGGTACCTTTTGATCTCAGGAATGCTGTGTGTACCTGGAATCACAGAATCCCAGAACTGCTGGGGTTGCCACGCCAGGGTCACCTGGAGCAGGTGACACAGGAACACATCCAGGTGGGTTTGGGATGTCTCCAGAGGGACACTCCACACCCTCCTGGGCAGCTGTCCCAGAGCTCTGCCACCCTCATGGAGAAAAGTTCTTCCTCACGTTGGGTGGAACTCCTCGTGTTTGAGTTTATGGCCATTACAGCTCCTCCAGTTTTTCTGTTTGCCAGCTGATATGTTACAAAGTCTTGCCAGTGCATTGAGACCTGGCCTGGGCACCTTTCCTTTCAGGATTTTAAATCCAAAGAGCACAGTTTGAACAGCCCCTGCCTGTGACAGCTTCTGGCTGATTTGAGCACTGCAATAGGTGGAACTGGCACGGGGTGCCCAGAGAAGCTGTGGCTGCCCAGCCCTGGCAGTGTCCAAGTGTTGGATGGGGCTTGGAGCAGCCTGGGACAGTGGGGGGTGTCCCTGCCATGGCAGGGGGTGGAATGGGATGAGCTTTAAGGTCCTTTCCAACCCAAACCAGTCTGGGATTCTGGGATTCAGTGTGGACCCACATTTCTGCACCCCACAGGACTTGGGGTGTGGGAGTTTTTCTGCATTTTCCCCATCCCACCCCATTCCCTGCAGGACACACACACCTGGTGGGATGTGTAAAAGCTGTCAGAAGGAAATGTTTGCTGCTTGGTGGGAATGGGCAGCCTCACAGGGAGCCATGTGGAGCTGTGAGTGTGCTCCAGGGCTGTATTCACACCCTTCCCTGCTCCGGAAATATCCTGCTGAGAGGAAACTGCAGGTCAGGGGTTTAATGCATTGTTACAAGTGTTTGATTCAAACCCAACATATTCAGACCAAATCGACTCAAAACCAAACAGCTCAGTAAGTTTTTCCTTTGAAAAGCACTGGCAAATTTGATCTTTTTTTTTTTTCCTCTGGAAGTTTTCATCTGCAGACACCGGAGTTTGTCTTGGAAAACTTCAACAGAAAATCCTTCCAGTAGCAACTCCTTGTGCTGCTGTGGTGAGCACTCGTCCAGAGCTGAGCAAATTGGTGCTGTGGATCTGTGCCTGAGCTGGCTTTGCCTTGGACATCCTGACTGCACAGGAGAGCCTCTGGACAAGTGCCAGAGAAATGCCACTGTCCCCCACCTTGCCCCGTCACAGAATCCCAGACTGGTTTGGGTTGCAAGGGACTTTGAAGATCATCTTGTCCCACCCCTGCCATGGCCAGGGATGCCACTGTTAGACCAGGGCCTTGGACACTTGCAGGGATGGGGCAGCCACGGCTGCTCTGGGCAGCCTGGCTCTGTGTGCACACATCCCTGCACCAGAGGGTCTCCTGTGGCCCCTGTTCCTGCTCCCACCCTCAGCTGCTGCCCAGGGAATGCTGCCCAGGGAATGCTTTGAACAAACGGATCACAGCAGTGCTGTAGCCTGTGTAATGTGCTTCACTCCATCCATGTCCCAGCTTATTCCACAGGAACATTCATTCCCCAGAGTGTTCTCTGCTCCTGCTGGACTCAACACTGCTCATTGAAAGCCCTTTGGGAGGTGGATTGTCCCAAAGGGAGGGGTCAGGGAGAGCCCAGCTTCTGTCTCCACACAGCAAATCTGAATGCTGGGAAAAGCGATTTACTGATGGCACAGAGGACAAGTCTCAGGGACACTGGGACACGGCAGGTCCTGTACACCTGGGTAATTTTGGAGTTGGCTGTTCTGGACACGTCTTCAGGAGAGTTTGCAAGGAGCATTTTGGGCACTGTCTTGGCAGACCTAGAGGGCACTTGGGCAGATGGTTTGGTGATAGGGAAGAGGGCAAAAGGGCTGGGCAGGGGGTGACATCAAACCGAGGTGACCAAGTGAACAGCTGAGGGGAATTCGTTGAGTGAGGAAGGAGTGGAGATGAGCCTTTGTCTGGGAAATGGGCTGTGTGCTCTGCTGGAATTGTATCTCAGTTTCCTCTCATTCCCAACAGGAGGAGAGATGGTGCTTGTCAGGTTTGTGGCTGTAATTTGTCTGATGGGCTTGTCCTGACCAGGGGGAAGGGTCCCCTGGGCTGTGGGGGAGAAGGCACTGCAGGCATGGCTGCAAGGGCTGGCATCAGCCACAGGACTTGAGGTAGAGGCAGTCTGGAGACTCCTTGCTCTCGCCAGTTTTGTGACATGAATATTCTGAGGTAACAGAACTGTGCCTCTGCCTTCCTTGCTCTGTTCCCAGTCCTGTTCAGTGGAGGGGGGGCTCCCTTCGCTCCAGCTGTTCTGCTGCTGGTGGCCAGGAGATGTTACCAGATGAAAAATCCTCTCCTGCTCTCTGGCATTTCCTTTGTTTCCTCCGTGGCTCATTTCTGGGATGCTGGAGGGGTTCCCCCAGCCTCGAGTCACCCAGCTCACTGAGAGCTGGACACGGAGTCCCTCTGCCATGTCACACTCCCAGCAGCAGCTTAACTCCTTCCTGAACTGAGCTTTCCATTTTCCTCCCTCCAGAGCCCATCAGGTCCCAGCCCCTGCATTGCTCTGGGAGGTGCTGAGCAGTCCAAGCTGCAGGGGCAGTGAGAGCAATGCCAGCCTTTGGAGAAGTCCCTCTGGAGGCTGCTGTGACATGAGCCCACGTGCAGGTTCTCCCAGAGGCTGAGGCGTTCCGCAGCTGCCCGACCCAGCATCCCCGTGGCAGCCCCAGATTCCAGCTGCAGTGGAAATGTCCCCCTGGTCCAGGCTGTCTCCTGGGGTGTCCCTGGAGCTGACATACCCATGGCAGTGGCTCTGGAGTTGGTGGCCAGGCTGCTGCTCTGCGCAGACAGGCCCTGGGCTTCACCTCCTCTGCCGGGCGGTTTCCCTGGGTCAGATGTTGAGTGACACCAGCAGCAGAAGCCCCAGGCTGGCACGACCCAGAGCCTGGGCACAGGGCAGCTCCTGGGCACTGCCAGCCCCCAGTTCAGGGCTCTTCAGCAGAGCAGGGAGTGCTCGTGTCCCAGCTGGAGGAACAGACAAACAGGGACACTCTGCTCTCCTGGTTTTGTGCATCTTTACACAGCTCAGCCTGAACCTCAGTGTTGAGATAACCAAAAAAACATGAGGGTTTTTTTCCCCCAACTTTAAATTTGGGGTCATGTTTCCCAGGTGTTGGCAAAAAGAAGAGTTGATATGATGCAGTTACAGTGCTAGGGAGATTTTTAAAAGGCCCAGGAAGTGCAGGGTGATGATTTCAGAGCGCCCTGGGGCTGTTTGCACAGGCTGGAGCTCTCTGTCCCTGGGGCTGTGCCAGGGAAGAAGCGTGGAAAGCTCTGGGGCTGTGCTGGCACTGGGTGGGTGAGCTTGGTGTTGCTGGGACCACTCAGCTCTGAGCTGTTTTCCCTGAGAGGAAAGGATGTCTGCAGAGCAGAGAGGTGCTGGCCCTGCTCTCTGTTTGCCAGGGTGGTGTTTGCAGCGGGAGCTCCGTGCCTGGCTCCTCTCAGGGATTCCTGTGAAGGCTTTTACCTGATGAGCCACTTAAAGACAACTGCCTGGCCTGGGAAAACAGCCTGTGTCCTCACTGGCTGCTCCACAGTGGGTGGAAAAGGTTCTTCAGGCTGATTTTCCTCCTGGAGGTTTAACAGAATAACAGAATGGTTTGGGTTGGAAGGGACCTTAAATCTCATCTTGTTCCACCCCTGCCATGGCCAGGATGCTACTCCCTAGGTCAGGTTGTTCAGGGTCCTGTCCAACCTGGCCTTGAACACTTCCAGGGATGTGGCATCCACACCCTCTGGGCATCCCCCAGGCCGTGCCATCAGCAGTGCTCCCAAAACCAAGACCCACAGCAGAGCCACGCAGAGACTGCTGTGTCCTGCCAGTGTTATCTCCATGCACATCCTCTCCTGCAGCACCCCTGGCACCTTTTGGGCATCCCAGCTCTAGCAGGGCCCCTGCTGTTACTGCCAGGGTTTGTTTTATGGGCATCACCAGTGTGCCACGGGAAGAGCCATGGTCGCCCCCACTCCCCCCAGCATGGCAGCAAACAGAACTTTCTCACCAGCCCTTGGCTGGTGGTGCATGAAGTCAGCAGGAGCAGTTGCCCGTGTTTTGTGCACAGGATATCCCCAGGGCTGCCTGTTTCTCCTCGGGAAGGTTTGCTCTGTGATTTGGAGCTATTGTAGTCTGGAGCAGTTTCCGAGGTACTTCCCCTCTGGGATCTCTGCTGGCTTTGGCCACAGCCCAGCACCCGGGGCGTTGGAGGCCAGGGGCTGGCAGGGCTGGCCTGGGAGCCCTGTCCCCAAACCACCCTGCCATCAACCCTGTGCACAGAGGAGCCCGGGGAAGGAGCCAAGTGCATCCCTGCATCTGTGGGAGGAGATTGCCCACAGCAGCTGGGGCTGCCCCTGGATCCCTGGCAGTGCCCAAGGCCAGGCTGGACACTGGGGCTGGAGCAGCCTGGGACAGTGGGAGGTGTCCCTGCCATGGCAGGGGTGGCACTGGAGGAGCTTTAGGGTCCCTTCCACCTCAAACCAGTCTGGGATTCTGTGACATGACCCCTCCCTCCCACCCTGGGGATGTGTCCCTCGCACAGCCAGGGGAGACAGCGGTGAGAGAACAGCCCTGGGCTCTGCTGGGCACGGAGCTCAGGGCACCAGAGGTGTCAGACTGAGTCTGCCTCCTGATTCCTGTGGTTTCTCAGCTTTGCAGTGTCACACAGAGCCCCAGCATGTGCTGGGCCCTGCTCACAGGGGGGGTCTGCAGTCAGGGGGCTCGGTGTGTAGGGTCTGGGGGCTCCTCCTCTGATGCTTTCATTCTCTGGGGGCTCCTCTTCTGATCTGGGGGCTACAGACTCCACAGGCCCTCCTTGTGTGGTGTCTGCTGGGGTAGGCAGGAGCTCTGCATGGCCAGAGCTGTCACCTGGCTGCCGTGGGGCTGGCTCAGCCTGGGGGAGCTGTTCCCATGGAGCAGAGGGAACTTTTCCTGCAGAACATCCTTGGCTGTGGCAGGGCCCGTTTGGGGCTGGTGTTGGGTCATTCTCTGCAGTACCTGCTGTGTTTTTCTGCTCTCCCTTGGGCAGTGGGGGGGGGTCTCGTGGGCTCACCAGAGGCTCCTGAGCCCAGCACTCAGCACCTGCAATAACATGTTTGTCACTGGGGGAAGGCAGGCAGAAAGCCACTGGCAGCCACTTCAGTCGCTGCCTTTATCTGGTGGCAAACGCCCCCCTCACGCCATCTGCATCCTCCTTTCCCAGCACTGTGAGATTAAACCCTGTTTTCTCTCTGTAAATATTGGCAGGCCCAGCAGCAGCCTCCCTGAAGGAAAACAATAACGGGGAGGCCGTTCCCAGCTCGTGGGGCAGCGTGTGCAGGCACAGCTCCCTGTGCCCCCCCAGCCTCCCCTCTGCGGGCAGCTCGGTGCCCACGGGCCACGAGTTTTATCCCAAAAACCACCCAGCCCTTCACCCGGCTGCATCCCAAAGGACTTTGCCTGCGGGTTGGGCTTTCCCCAGTCCAGGTGAAAGTTTTTGGGAGAGCAGGCTAATGGAAGAGGGAAAACCAGGGCTCTTTCCTTGGGAAACGTAGGTTGGGGAGGTTAAATGGCACTGTGGAGGAATAAAGTGANCAAAAACCACCCAGCCCTTCACCCGGCTGCATCCCAAAGGACTTTGCCCGGGTTTGGAGGCTGGCTTTGCCTACCTGCGGGTTGGGCTTTCCCCAGTCCAGGTGAAAGTTTTTGGGAGAGCAGGCTAATGGAAGAGGGAAAACCAGGGCTCTTTCCTTGGGAAACGTAGGTTGGGGAGGTTAAATGGCACTGTGGAGGAATAAAGTGATAATGAAACATGTTCATGTTGGATAAATGCAATTTTGGCTGTTCACGTCCCCCTCAGCCTTGCCCAGGATACCTGGGACACACACTTTGGGGTGGTTGCCTTTCCCTGAGCTCTGGAGCAGAGGGAAATCTGCTCTGCTGGCTGTGACATTCCTGGGTGGCCGAGGGCAGGGAGCCTGCAGCAGCTGAGGGCAGCAGGGGGGAGCAGAGGGGCACTCTGCTCTCAGCAGCCAGCAGGAGCTGAGCCCCGCTGTGTGCTGCATTCAATCAAAGAGATGGGCTGTAATTGAATCAGCCCGGGGCTGGGGCAGGGCCGGGTGAGCTCTGTCTGGCACAGCAAGGGGACACGAGATGTCCTTGCAATTGCTTTAAGCCTCGCTCCAGGGGAATCACAGGAGCTTGGCAGGGCTGGGAGTGTGCAGCAGTGACAGCATCAGGGTGGGCTCCTCACAGCTGCCCCCATGGCTGTAGGGCTCTGCTGAGCTCTTGCTTCATTCTCTTCTGACCTCAAGTGTAGGGCAGGGAAATGCCAGCCTGGATTCCATCCCAGCAAATGGGTGCTCATCCTCTCCTCTGGAAGTGGGAATGACTTCTAGGGATGAGTGGGTGTCACAGTGGTCCAGCCTGGTGACCTGCTGCTGTGGGACTGGGAGAGACTGGGACACCCGGGATGGGAAAAACTCACTATGACACTCCAGGGATGCTCAGAGCATCACTGCCACCCAGGATCTGGGGGCGAGGGAGAGCCCCACCACTTCCTGTCCCTGAATCCCAAACCTCTGTTCATTCTGATTGTGCTCAGGAAGCCTGAGAAGGAATTTTCAGTGTTTAAGCCTGTAGGAATAAGTGTGGGGATGTCCAGGCATAAGAAAGCTCAAACTTTCTCTTTCATGGAAGTCTCCTCGTAGGGGCAAAGGACTGAACCAGAGCCCTCTTTCCCAGGAGGTGATGTGGGAGCTTGGTTTATTTACCACTTTAGGGGATTTTGGATGAAACATGAATGAATTCCCATCCAATGCAAACAGTGATTTAAATGGTGTGACTAAAGAGCATTTCCCCTTCTGGCTGTGTTATGTCTCTGGAGTCACAAAGCTGCAGGTTCTCTCTGACCTTTCTGGGAAAAAACAGCTATTGGGGGCCTGCCCTTCTGGAAGGAAATTCTAGGGGAAAAGAAAAGGTCTTTTTTATGGCCCTTAGTGAACGACTCTTTTTCCTTTCTTTGCAGTCTGTCCTAAAGCTGTGCTTTTATTTTTTTTTTTTTTTCTTCCCAATCTGGCCACTTAAGGAGATGATCCAACCTTGGGCATTTCTGGACCCTTTATAAAGTGAAACGTGCAAAATCCCAGCAGGCAGCAGATGTTAGAATGCTTAATTTTTAGCATGAGAGAGAAGCAATTGGAGGGCTGGGAGACAGCTGCCAAGAGATCTTGGTCAGAAGGTTCCTTAAGTGAGTGAGATTTGGCCCAGAGAAAACCTGTCCAAGGGGAACAAAAGGTGTGTGCAGGGAAGGGCACAAGAGGAGGTGGGCTCAGCTTGGATGACTTCCCATCATTTCTCTAAATATCTTCCTTGCTGCACGTTGCTAACAGACAGTGTGTGACTGGAGCTGGAGCTTCATCCCCAAATTCATCCAGGTGTTACGTGAGGGGCAGGATGGGGGGCTGGAGTTTTATCCCCAAATTCATTCTGGTGTTAAGTGAGGAGCAAGACAGGAAGGCTGCTCTGGGGCTTCCCTGAGCTCTTCCTCCCAGCCCCACCCAGCCCAAAGGCTCTTGTTCTCCCCACTTCATGCTCTGGTGCCTCATTAATGTTTGCATATGGCAAAGAGCAATTTCCACCCTCGTTTTTTATGTTGTGCAGTGGCACAGGGTGCAGGACTGCCTGTGCTCTGCCTGTGCTGCTCATGGAAGCACAGTCAGCTCCCCTGCACCACTGGCCCTGTCTCTGGAGGGATTTCCAGTCTCTTCCACTCTGCTGTGCCCAGGGTGCAGGACACGGGTGTGAGCTCTCCCCTCGTCTGCCGCGGTGTGTGGGGAGCAAGGAGTTTGCAAACCCAGGCAGGGCCTGCGACACACAGCTAATGACCTTCTCCCTGCCTGTGTTTCCTTTACGTCAGAAGTCGGAGTGCTTATTAAGTTTGGAGGCTTACTCCCAGGAGCAGAAGAAGAGGATCTGCTGGTGTCTGGCTGAGAACATCACCAAGCAGCAACATCCGGCAGCAGCTCCTACAGAGAGCAAGGTAAGAGACCCACACGGGAGCTGGAAATTCCTGCCTGGAGCAGGCTCTGCCTGTGTGGGGCTTTGCTCAGGGGTGCTCCTGCCAGGAGGGCTGTGCAGGAGGCTGTTTGTTTGCCAGGTGAGGAGTTGAGTTTGTATTCAGGCACTGCTGTGTCTGCAGCTTCCTGCCCTGCCTGGGGAGCAGTGGCTGCATTTGCATCCGCTGGCTGGAGCTGAGGCAGGCTGGGCTGACACCTCCCAGCATCTGTATCTGGATATTTGGACAGCTGAGGCTCTACAGCCCCATGGCCAGCCTGCTCCCAGGGCTCCCCTCTGGGGCAGGACAGAAAGCAGAGGGAGAGGATCAAGCTATGATCTCTGGGTGCTGATGAAAGGGCCGAGGTCATGGGAGTAGTGAGGCAGAGATCTGCCCCTTCTGTGCATTTCGTGGGCTCAGGTGTTTGATCCTGACCCCACAGTTGTCCTCAAAGCACAGAGGGGTCATCTGGGGAGTGCTGTTTTTCACACCCAGTGAGGCAGCCCCAGCACCTTTCCCACACTGAAGAGCTCCAGCCTGGCCCAGGAGCGCTGTCTCAGCAGCTCTGGCAGAGAAATGTGTGTGTGGAGGGCTCCGAGGCTCTGTCACACACCCCTGCCCTGTGTGGGTGTAGTGAACACCCTCATGCACCTCCTCTGGGGCCAGGGCTGCCCCTCTGCTGGGTCATGTTGTGTCCCAGGGATTGGGTTTGGACTGTTGGTGAGTGACTCTGCTCTGGGAGAAGAGAAACCCTTGTGCTGAGTGTTTGAAGAGCTTTAAGTGCTGCAGATGGGAATTTCGGGGGTAAAACCCCCAGGTCCCTCCCTTGGCTGGTGCAGGGGGGTGGAGCAGCTCGGGCCCCAGGTCGCTGTCCCCGTGGGGGCAGGTGGCCGTGTGGGCTGGCCCCAGGGCAGGTGGCTCGTCCTTGGAGCCGCGGCACAGCCGGAGCCGGCGCCGCACTGCCCGCTCCTGGGGCAGGGAGAGGCGGCTGTGGCTCTGCAGCCTCCCAAACTGGGTCAGCACAAACATCTCTGCAGGAGACAGAGCCTCCGGATTCCTTTTCCTGCACGTTTCAGGCGGACTAAAATAGCAACAGCAGAGCACAAAGCCTGAGAACCTCGTTACCAACCCAACCTCCCACTCTGCGAACGGCCCCGGCAGCTGACTCACGGAGGTGCCAGCGCTCGGCCACGGCTCTGCTGTCCTGGGGTGCATCTTGCTGGCACAACTCCGTGCCCAGGCACGGGGGCCCTGCTGGAACCCGTGGGATGGGGCTGCTGCTGGGCCTTGGCCTGGCTCTGTGCTCGGCTGGGTGTGATCCTGCCACGGGCTGGGGATCGTCCAGGGTGAAGCTGTGCAGAGACATTTCCAATCCGAGTATCTCAAACGGGTCCTACAAAGGGGCATCTTGATGGTGTTCCATCATGACAGGAGCTCTGGGCTGTCTGGGCTTTCAGGAGATGGTGCTCTTTGCCCTCCCCAGCCCACACTGCTCATGGCAGGGCGTGGGGCTGTGCTCAGAGCAAAGCCCTGGAGCATCTGCTCCCTGAGATGTGGAAGGGGCCTGGCCACTGGACAGGTGAAAAAGTACTCCAGAAGACATCACATCTCTTTCAAAGGCTTTTCTGTGCCTCAGTAGTCAAGAGGGTGTTCTTTGGGTGCTGTGGAGAGCCATCATGGGCCTCCAAAGTTGTGACAAAGGGGGTTTATCTTGGCTTGCCAAAGCTGATGGAAATCCCACTGGTGGGGTGTGGGGCCAGGAGGGAGAAAAGGAGCATGACAACAACTACCAGGCACTTTAAATTGAGTTTATAGCACCATTGCTGTCCCAGCAAGGTGTAAAGTGCCCGGGATGCAATTTTAAAGCAAACCTGGTGTGAGATGCAGGAGGGAGCAGCGTGGGGAAGGAGCTCCCAGGGGACAGGGGAGGGTGCTTGGGGCAGGGTGGGCACACAGGGCTGGACAGGAGCCTGACCTGGGAGAGCTGCAGCTGGGGCTGTGTGCAGGCTGGTTTGTCAGGACAGACCTCTCTGGGGATGCCAGAGCAGTGGGAGGCAGGAGCTGGGAAAATCAGCTGCTTCTTGCAAGGGAGAAGTGATCCATTAGCTTGGCTTACCAGTCATTTGATACTAGGGATATTTAGGGAAAAAACCCAGTGTCTGTGCTCTGTGAACACACAAATTAAGCTGGAAATATCAGCCTGGCCAGGAATCTGATTTGCAAAGCCTTCAAAACTGCTCCAGCTCAGCAAGAGGCAGCTCATTTTGCTGTGGCCACTGTCTGGCCAAGGGGATGTGGGCTTTGCTGTGGGGTGGGAATGAAGGGCCAGCACAGCCTCGGTGCCAGCAGAGCTGAGCCATGTGCCAGCTGTGTGCTGGAGCCAGGAAAAGGGACACTGTCCAAGCACAGAGCAGCTCCTCAGGAGCCTCCATGGCTGCCACCAGTGGCAACCTTCAAGCTGTGCAGAGATCAGACAGATTTTGGGCTTTGGGGTGGTACCTCCTGTTTTTCAAGGCCCCCCTGAGCTCTGCCTGGGTAGGGCAGCACTGAGGGCAGGAAGGTCCCCGTGGCTCAGGGACACGGCTCTGCAGAGCTGTCACTGCCTCTGGCAGTGTCCCCAGGGAGGATGGTGTCAGGCCAGGAGGGTGAGCCCTGCGGGGGCCGCTTTCAGAGCTGGTTCTGGAGCAAAGCTGTTGGTTTCTGGGGGACTTGAGCAAAGGCAGCATCTGCTTCTGGAGGTGGAGGGAGACATCCCTGAGGGGTGCAGCTGTGGTAGTCCAGCCCTGCTCCCAGTGGGCTTTTCCTGCCAGAGTCAGTGCAGGAGGAGCTCTGGGGATAGTGTGGCTGTGGCTGTGGTCCAGCTCTCTGTCCCCAGTGTCCAGGAGATGTGGTGCAGATGGGGCTCTGCTGCCACTGTAAGACTTGGCTGAACTTCCCTGAGCTGCAAACCCACCCTGCCAGCTGCAGCAGCTCCCAGGAATTACTCTGTGGGTATTTTCTCCATCTGCAGAGCCTTCCCCCTCTCATCCTTGTGTCCAGGTCTGCTCTGGGGTGCTGCTCCCTGCCCTGTGACTGTGCTGAGCAAGCCCCTGTAAAACACATCCCCAGGGTGAGCCAGCTTGGAGCAAACCTTGCCCAGCGGGGCTGTGTGGAGCCTGGAGGTTGGCTGGGGCTGCCAGGAGCCACAGCCACGGCAATGTGATTACAGAAGAGCAGCTTTGTGCATCACCTGAGTTAAGCCCAGGTCGGGTGCTGACCATCAGTGCTGGGCTCCCCTCAGATAGCTGCAGCAGCTCGGGGTGATCAGAGCAGGGCAGGGCAAGGCACAGGGGCTGGAGCTGCTCCGGCTGGTTTGGCTGCCAGGGAGAAGATGCACAGCACAACCCCCTGTGTGTAACGGACCTGCTGCCACCGTCTGATTCTCACTGCTTGTTTCTTTGTGTCTTCCACACTCAGAACGGCTGATTACTCTTCCCTTCTGGCTCCGTGACCTGAGATTACCTCGGAGATGATGGCTGGCTGTATCTGAAAGATGCAGATTATCCTTAAGCTAAATAATTACGGACACTCGGTGGCGTGGACTTGGGGAGTCCAGGACGGGTGCTCCCCTTGTTTCCCGAGGGAGGTGGTGGAGGCTCGGCCCTTTCCCAGCCCTGGCTGTGAGCAGGCGTGGATGACCCCGGCCCTTCCTGGCAGCGCTGCCTCCGGTGCTGGGCAGGAGCGGGCGGTGGGTGCGCGGCCCCTTCCTGGCCGCCCCTCTGGTCAGGAAGGGCAGGGCTGTTTCTCTCACGGATTTACAACGTGCTTGACAAGTGCGAGTAAATGAGCTGTCAGCAAAAGCAAACAGTGTGTGATCGAGGGCTGATTGAAACCAGGGCCGGGGGGGCGGGAGGGCTCGGGGGCTGCGGGACAGCCCTGCTCCCCCGGGCACCTGCACTGGGGGACGGTTCAGTGTGGGTCACCCCTCTCCTGTCCTCATCCCGAGCACCCCAGGCACCCACCCTGCTGTCCCTCCACAATCCCTGCTCCTTGGCACCCCCCTGCCCCGGCAGCTCCCTTCTTACACTGGGGCATGTCCCAGGCCTCCCTTGCACAGCAAGCACCAGGCACTGGGGTGGCTGTGACAAGCACTTGGGGACAAGGCTGTGGACAGCCCCGTTCCCCCGTGTGTCTCTGAGCAGGTGCTTCACTCAGTTTAGTCAGGGTGTGATCAGCTCTTCGATGGGGAAGGAGAGGAGGATTTTGTACCTTCTTATTTTGCTTTTGGCCAAAGTGTTTCCATTTTGGGCTGGGAACCTGCTGCCCCATCTGTGCCAGCTCTGCTCCAGGGGTTCTGCTCATCTGCTGCTGTGGGGCAGGACATGGCCAAGGGTGCAGGAAGCCTGGATCTTCACCAGAGCCTTTCCTTCCACATACCAACACGAGAGGCTGGGCAAGGCTGAGCGCATCACAGCAGCACCTGGAGGGCCAGCCTGAACCTGGCCACACCCTCCGAGCACCTAATTGTGCTGTCAGGGGGTCAAATAGGGGAGAAACCTTGAGGGTGATTCTGCCCCAGTGAGGGTTAAAGCATCAGCTGGCAGGACGTGCAGCCAGGTCTCAAAACCAAAACAAAATCTTGTTCCACGGTTCCACACCAGGGAGCACAGCCCAGCTCTCACCCTGGACTGGGAAAACTCATTACTGAGGACAGCCAAAGGCTCCATGGATTTGTGGGACAGTGGGACCAGAGATGCTCTTCCTCTGAGTCAGGCTCTGGTTCAGCTCTGGCCACTTAAAAATCTGGAGGAAGCTGTCTCTCCTTGAACAGAGCCATGGAACCACAGACTGGTTTGGGTTGGAAGGAATCTTTAAAGTCATCCAGTTCTACCCCTCTGCCGTTGGCAGGGACTCCTTCCACTATCCCAGATTGCTCCAGGCCCTGTCCAGCCTGGCCTTGGATACTTCCAGGAATTCAGGAGCAGCTACAGCTGCTCTGGGCACCCTGTGCCAGGGCCTCACCACCTCTATAGTAAAGAATTTTTTCCTAATATCTGACCTAACCCTGCCTTCCTTCAGCTTAAGACCATTCCCCTTTGTCCTGTCACTTCAGGCCCTTGTCCAAAGTCCCTCTCCAGCTCTCCTGGAACCCCTTTAAACACTGCAAGGGGCTCTGAGTTCTCCCCAGAACCTTCTCTTCTGCAGGCTGAACAGTTGCACAGCAGTTGGCTTCCAGCCTTCATTGCAAGGACACGTCCCAAGGCCCCAGGAAGCTGGGATGTGCCTGTGGGGCTGGATGGGACGCAGGGCTGGGGTACTGATCTGTTTATCACCTCCCCTGAACCCTGGGTCACTGAACCCTGGCTCCCCCGGCCCCGCTGCCCAGCCCTGAGACTCTTGGTGCCGTTCCTGGTGGCACCGAGGCTCCAGGGGCTCCCAGCTGGCTCCCAGCACCCGAGGCATGGCAGGAGGCGTGGAGCAGATGGAGCTGAGAGCCACAGCTCCCCGGGTTTTGTTCGTTGGCTCAGCTGGGCTCCGAAGCCACGGGGAGAGCAGGGCTGTCCCCTCTGACAAACAGGGCTCCCGTCCTCTGGGAGGTGTTCTCAGCCCCTCACCCCGCCCCAGCAGCAAGGCTCGGGCCTGGAGCTGGGCACGAGCAGCTGCCAACACTTCCATCATGGCCAGAGGCAGTTTTACAGCCTGGAAGGGCTGTTCCTGGCCAATCCCCAGAAGGGCTGGTAAGAGGGAGAGTGCCGGCAGGAGCGGCGCCGGCAGCCCGGCGGGGCTGAGATCATTTGCACAGGGTGGTCAGGCACAGACGAGTGCTCTGAGCCAGCGCTGCTGTGATTTAATGAAGGTGCTGGAAGTGCTTTGTTGCAGCCTGCCAGGCTGCAGCCCTGCTCTCCTGTGCCCAAACACCTCCTGCCTCGGGTGGCTGCTCCTTCTCTTCCCTCCGAGCATGGCAGGGGGCTGTGAGCTTGTGGCTGGGCAGCCTCTGAAGTCAAGTTCAAGTAACTCCTTGCAAAAGTTACCCAAACCCTGATATCTCTGCAGAATCAAAGGATCTATTCAGAATTCCAGGGGGGCTTTGCCCAGAGTGGTGTGGGACTGGTAGGCACAGCTTCATCCTGCCCCCGTGGCACCCTGGCCTTCCATGAGGCTTGGTGTCCTGCCCTGGAACGAGCACCTTCCTGATGCAGCAGCAGGGCAAGGCTTGCCAGCAGCCCTGCAGGAGGCTGTGTGTGGCTTTGGAGCCACCAGTGTTGTGTTTGGGACCATTTGGGATTTCACCCTCCTGTGGGTGGCTCTGGCCATGGCCCTGTTGGAGGCAGTCACAGCAGAGCTGCTCTGCCAGGTCCTCTCCTCTCAGAGGATGTTTCCTTCCAGTGATCTCTGCTGGCAGCAGGATCAGCTTCCAGCACCTGCCTCGTGGTCCTGTGTAAGGGGTGTTGGGATGAGTCCTTCCCAGTGGATCTGCAGTGGCTGAATGCATCAGGCTCTGGTTGTCCCCTCCCTCATCCTGCCCAGGGGACAGAGCTCTGCCCCTGCCCGTACTGCTGCAGGTTCCCCTGCTGAGCAGCACTGAAGGGAAAGGGTGCTGAGGGCTGTGGGCTGAATGGCACTGACAGGATTTGCTCTTTCCTCCCCCTTTCCCACCACTCTGGATTTTTACTGCCAGGGATATTTATGACCCAGACATCATCTCACAGCTCCGGGTCCCCCGGCACTCGCCCTGCAGTGATGAGGCTGCGGGCACCAGCTGGAGCCTGGCTCAGGAGCTGTATCCCCATCAAAATGGGCACGGAGCAGTGGGTGTGGGCAGGTTGGGGTGGTGGCTGGGTCACTCCTCACTGAGAGGGACTGGGGACCCTCAGGCTGGGGCTGCTCTAAGTCTCAGGGACATTCAGGTACCCCCAGTGGTGACATCCTGTGTCCCACAGACCTGCAGCCAGCCAGGTGGCCTCAGAGAGGGAACAGGCACAACCCCCACCAGGCCCAGCTCCCTTCAGCAGTGCAGGCAGGATGGGAGTTGAGCACAGCTGTGGGGGTGGCTGTGCCAAGTCACTGCTGTCCATGGTGACAACGTGTAGCTGAGCTCAGCTCTGTGTCCAGTGAGACCAGGGAGCTTCCCCATTTCCTGTGCCACTGCAAAGCTGTGGCTGCCTGTGAGGCAGAGGAGGCAGCACAGTTCAGGAGCAGTCATGGCTGCAGCTGGCTGAGCAGGGGGATGTGTGTGTGCCCGAAGTCCGTGCTGGAGGAGAGCTGAGCACAGGCTGCCGCTGCGGCAGCGAGGACCCCTCAGTGGATGGTGGCTGTGGGACAGATGAAACCAGCAGGTGTCTGAGGGTGGCTGTGCACACACCCCTCACTGTGCTCTCTCTCTGGAGCCACCAGGACAGCCTGCCTGTCTCTGTCAGTGAAGTGTAATCCCAGGAGGGGAGATGCCCGGCCAAGGGAGCCGTGTCCCCAGCCCAGTGTGCGTGGGGGTGTCAGAGGGCCCTGGCCTTGCAGGAGAAGAGGAGGGGCAGATGGTCCCTGGATGGATGCCATCCACCATCCTGCCTGTCTGTTCTCCCTGTCCCTGCCCGTTAGGGTCGAGCTGCTCGCAGAGGTTGAGATGCAAAGGGCAGAGTGCCCCATTGCAGAGCATCCCCCACTTCAGAGCCGTCACTTTGCCACAGAAAACAGTTTGGGGGGAAAATCCCCACGAGCAGCGAACTTGCAGCAGAATTTCCTGAAGCAGGAAGCACTGGGATCTCTGCGCTCGGTGTCGCTCGGGGGCAGGACAGGGCAGGAGAAGGGCAGCGCGGCGGCTCGCAGGGTGATGCGTGGCCCTTCCTCGGGGCACAGCGGCCGTCCGCTGCTGTCAGCAGGTAACAGCAGCTCCAGGGAGAGCCGGCAGAGCCATAAATAGCACGAGGGGCACGAGCGAGCCGCGTCTGGGAGAGGCTGGGGCGGCTTCAGCCGCCGCTTGACACGGACATTAATTACGGCAGGGGCAGAGCCGGAGCGCTGCGCCAGCAGCAGCCGAGCGCCGCCGCGGGCACATGGCGAGGCCGGGGCCGCCGGCGGAGATGCCGCTCGCTCGGCCCGGGGGATGCAGCTGAGAGCCCGCATTTGGTAGGTTTTACAAGCAGAGACTGCAGCCTGAGGGCCGGACCCTCGGCTGGCAGGATCCGGCTCAGGCTGAGGAAGCGGCACAGGGCGTGAGGAGCGCTGATGTCCTTGGGGAGCCAAGGCACCTGCTCCGCTCCCTGCCCTGCTCTCTCCTGGGGAACCTGTGGCTCCTGCACAGCTCATTTGCCACCAGGCTGGGCTTGAGGGTTGGTAAGGTGCATCCAGGAAGAGCGAACGGGCATTTGTAGCGCGGGGATGTTTTGAGGTTCCCTCTCGAATTTGGGCTGTGCCGTCGGCACCAGCTGGCTCTCGCTGTGAGTGCCCGCAATGTGGATTTTCTGCTCCAGGACTTTTGCAGCCTGGATACGGTCCCTGAACTGGCCCTGGGGACCAACCAGCAGGTTCAGCCTGGAATTGCAGCCGTGGCATGCTCGGAGTCTCGCTGGGGATGGAGGGCACCGGGTAGGGGGTGGGTTGGGATCCGGAGCCGGGACTGCCGGGGCAGCTGCGGGTCGGGGCTGGCGGCGCGGAGCTGCGGCCGTGTCGAGTCCCTGGTGCCGGCGTGGAGAGGGTTGGTCCCGGCTTGGTGGCTGGCACCTTGAGCAGGTGGTGACACCGAGATACGGGGTGCGAGCTGAGCCTGCAGCGGGGCTCCTCTCCCCGGGCACGGGGCCTCTGCCCTCGGGTGAGGCCGGCTCCGCTTCCCGCTGAGTTTCGGGAGCGGAGCGGCCCCGGGAGCGGCGCAGGGCTGGGGCTGGGCAGAGCCCTGTGCGCAGCGACCCGCTGGGAATGCAGGGACGGGGATTTGTGCAGGACCACGGGATCCTCCCGTTCTTCCTCCCCCGAGGAGGGCTGCTCCTGCCAGGGCTCTGAGGCAGCCCACGGCCCGGTTTTTAGGGCGGTACAAACATTACCCCCCCAGTGTCCCATCTGTGCCTCCACCCTCACCGCCCTGCCCCAGGCACTGCTGGCCCTGCTGTTCGGGTCACACCCGCTCTGCTTTTGCTGTTACACTAATTGCTCGGCATCAATTATTCATTGTGCAGTAATGAAGCAGGGAGGGGGTAGAAAACCCGGCTGTGCAGCGAGCCCTGGGCTCTGGCCGGCCTCGCAGAGGGTGAGGAGCAGGGCTCTGGGAATGCTCCTCGTGAGCACTTTCACAATGACTCCCACGAAGATTTTCTCAAGTTTTGGTAGTTCTGCTTTGCATTTCTGGCTTTGCTTTCTTCCCCTCAGCCCCGTGCTGTATGTTAGATGCTGTTCCCTGTAGCTGTGAGCTTCCTTGGTTCTTAGTTGTCACTTTTAAATCCTGAGGTGTTTCACAGTTAGAAGTTTCTGATTTGGTGGATCTGGGCACGGTTTGTCCCATGCTAAGAACCAAAATTGTAAAATATTTTCCTTCTGCTTTAGGAAAGACCTGCTTTGGAAAGGCTGATGTTTCCCTGGATGATGTAGGTGCACTTATCCCTGCAATCCAGCTGATGTGGGGTGGGATGTTGGCCCCAGCACAGAAACCCGCTGCTGTCTGCATCTCTCCCAAGATAACCCTGGAGAGAGAATTGGTCTCGTTCCCATGGAGTTAAATGCTTTTGGGGGCAGGTGAGGCATCTCAGAGCAGAGGTCCTTTGAAGGGCAGCAGGAGCCAGAGAGGTTCCCCACGGCACACATGGAGGATGGAGCTGCCATGGCTGGGGACAGCCACAAGATCAGCTCTTCCTGCAGTGTTCCACTCACTCCTCCTGGGTGAGAGCACAGCTGGAGCAGCACATCCCTTGCTCTACTGCTCACAGCGATGTCCAACAGCCTGCAGGGACTTCCCTGCTTTTCCCAATCTCTGGTTTTGGCTGAGGAGGTGTCTGGGTGCAGGGCAGCTCTCTGAGCTGTGTTTTGCCTCCTCTTCCTCAGCATCACCACAAAAGAAAGAGAAAACCTGAGCATCCCCACCAGGAGCCAGGAAAGGCTCAATTAAATGTCCCCGTGGCCAGGCATTCCTTGGGCCACAGTGGCTCCATGACTGAGAGGAGCAGAGGCTTTGAAATGAGAAGCTGAGAGCCTCAAAAAAAAAAAATCCCTGACCTCCCCTTGCTGGGGATTCCAGGGAATGCCACACATGCCAGTGCTTCTGGCAGCGGGAGAGCTGCCAGCAGCAGGGCAAGGGCAGGGCAGGCTTCAGCTCTCAGCTGTGCTGTCTGCATGGCTGGGTTTTCCCAGCTGGCAGTCCCAGCTGTGGGCCACCAGCAAGGCCACATTATTTAAAGAAATGCTGGAGAAGTCGAGGTTGTCCTGACACTCGTTGAAATTTTCTCTGCTGGTGAACTGAAACAGTCCCGGATGTGAGCAGCAACTCAGAAAAACCTGCTCGAGGCACAGACCAAGGAGCAGAGGGTTTGCAGGTCTTGGTTTCAATAAAACTTTAAAGATTTGAAAAAGCTTAATTTTTGAGACAGTGAGTGATCCTTGATGGCAAAGAGAACCCAAGGAGTGGGTAACAGGTGCAAGGTTCGAGGATGTTGGAGCAGGCAGGACAGTGTTGGCTTTCTTTTGGAGTGTGTTGATATTTGTTCAATGAGGAGATCATTCTTAAGAACTCTCTTGCTGTTTTTCTGGTCTCAGACCTATCATCTTCCTTCCCTAAAATGACCCCAGAGAGCCATCCTGGGCTTTGGAGGCAGCTCTTGCTTCTGCTTTCTCTTCCCCTTCTCAGGAGATGCTGCCTTGGCCTCTCAGTCTGAGACAGAAACTGGAAGGGTGAAGTGGGAGATCCTCCAGGGAGGATGGAGTAAATCCCCGCAGCCCCTCGACCTGCCCAGATGCAGACAGGGAAACCCAGATGCTGGGAATGGCAAAAGCAATTTGTTGAGTGCAAGGGAAGATGCAGATGGTGAAAAAAGGGAAATCTGCATGTGGAGGTCAGGGACACCCAGATGCTGAGAGCAGTGAGACCAAGGCATTGAGAATGGAGAAATCCAGATGTTGGCAGCTGGTTCCTGAGCTGCTGCTGCTGCAGTGAGAGCATGGAATGTTTTGGGTGAGTCTGGGAGGTGGAAGGACAGCACCTCCTTCAGACAGCACCAGCACTGCCTCCACTGCTGCCTCCTGCAGCAGCCCCTTGGCCACATGAAGTGCTGAGAAGGTGTCAGCCCCCCTCAGGTACTGGAAAAGCTGCTCAGTGGCTCCAGAGAGACCTCAGAGCCCCTTCCAGGGCCTAAAGGGGCTCCAGGAGAGCTGGAGAGGGAGTTTGGACAAGGGGTGTGACGGGACCCAGGGAATGGCTCCCACTGCCAGAGGGCAGGGATAGGTGGGATACTCGGAAGGAATTCCTGGCTGTGAGGGTGGGCAGGCCCTGGCACAGGGTGCCCAGAGCAGCTGGGGCTGCCCCTGGATCCCTGGCAGTGTCCCAGGCCAGGTTGGACACTGGGGCTGGAGCAGCCTGGGACAGTGGACCCCATGGAAGGGGGTGGGATAAGATGGGCTTTAGGTCCCTTCCAGCCCAAACCATCCTGTGAGTCTATGAAACCTGGTCACATCCCCAGCCTTGAGGTCCCAAGTCAGTTTTGGGCAGCAAGGTGGCCTTGGCTTTGTGCTGATGAAGTCCCTGGTGCCCCCAGCCAGGAGCAGGCCTGTGGGCTGGCAGTGATGGCATTGCTGCCTCTCCTCCCCTGTCTCAGGTGATGCTGAGCAGAGCTCAGCCCTGTGCAGACAGGATTTCACAGCCCTGGTGATGCTCTCAGCCCGAGATGGAACCGACCCTCGCTCATGGTGAGGCTGCTGCTCATCCCCTCCATGCCAGAGAAGAGCAGCAGAGGCTCTGATTGAATTAGTGCAAGGATTTAATTTAATCCCCAAATGTCTCTCATTTTAAAGGAGCCTGTTCATTTCCTTCTAGGACCTTATCAGATGCAGGCACCCAGCAATGTGAGCAGAAGGACTGGGCAGATAGGCAGTGCTGGGGGGAGGCCTTTGTGGGGAGTGACTCGAGGGCTGTGTGGGCTTTTCCTCTAATTATTTCATGAGATAATGATGACAGTGATTGCAAGACAAATAAAACATCAGCAGCATCACTGAGGCACACACTGGTGCAATTGGCAGCCTGGCATGGCAGGGCTGGGAGCATTCCCTTCTTACAAGGAATTACTGTGTGGGGGGAGCAGAACAGCCCCGAGGATGGGGTGAAAGGAGCATTTGCTTTGTGCCTGGCACCAAATCCAGCTGTTTCATGGATGGGGCGATGTCATGAAGGGACCAAGCACAACGTGGTCTCTGAATTTTTGTCTTCAGACTCACTGGGGGAGTTCAGGGGATGCTGAATCGCTGCTGGGGCGAGCCAGGCTGGGTGGGACTGAGCTTGTGCTCTCTGTGCTACAGGTGTCACAGGGACCCTTTGGGTGTGATAAACCAGGACAAGGCACAGCTGGACACATGTGGGACACATGACACACTCCTGGCTGTGGCACTGAGCTCCAGCATCTTCCTGCAAACCTGCCCAGCTCTTTGCCCCCCGAGCTCAGGCAGCTGCTGCTGGGTGGTGTCTGTGCTGTCCCCTCTGTGCACATGGGCCTCACACCCCCNCCCCGGCCCCCCCCCCCCCCCCCCCCCCCCCGGGGTGTTTCCTGGAGGTGACAGCAGCTTCTGCAGCCCAACATCTGCACACAGCTGCCTGGGGATGTCCAGGGGTGGTTATCACCTCTGTGCCCTGGGGGATGAGAGGTGTCCAGCAGCAGCGTGGCTCTCCCAGGGGTGCTGTCACAGGCTGGGACCTCCATGGGGATACAGCCTCTGTCCACTCTATGGGTGCCTCTTCCCAATGGGATATAAGGCTGGATGGGTTGGCTCCTGGGGCTGCTGCTCTTTTTGAAGCTGAAGTCCATTTATACAGAGGGGGTGTCTTTGTTAACTCCAGCTTTCTGGTTGTCACTGGGTTTGTGAAAATGCTTGGATCTCAGCTGGGGATACAGTGACTTCTTTTCTGGGTGACTTGTCAGCTGGGGTGGTCCTGTGGAATAGTCCTTGCCCCAGGATCTGTGCAGGAGGGAATTGCTTCCTAAAGAGAGGATTTTCCCTCCTTTGGTCTTTTTTTCCCTGCTGGGCTGGTTTTGCTCCTTTGGCTTAGACAGAAAAATCACTCAGGACCCTGCTCTGGCAAGGGAGGGCTCATCACGGGCTCCCCCTGCTCACAAAAACAACCTTGGAAGTTTTTTCCCTTGGGCTTTTCCCTTTGAAAGGACAGAACTTGCTCAGGCCTTCCCCAGCTGCAAAGAAACTTGGAAAAACCAGCCCCAAAGGCTTAAAACCCCGCCAGGGGCTGGCAGGAGTGGCTGTGGTTTTGTAGGGCTTGCCCAGAGCCACGGGCTGAGCTGGGGCAATCCAGGCACGGGCAGAGCCCGGTGCTTCCCTCTGGCATTTGGTAGCGCGGTGCAGGAGGGGCCAGAGCTGCGGGACGAGCTGCTGGGCTTCTCTGCAGCCCTGGGGGAAAATCCCTGCAGGGCAGCGGCTCGCAGCCGGCGGGGTGAGGGTGCTCTTAGGGCTCTGCCTCTGCGGCTGGAGCCGAGCCGGCACCCTGGGCTTCCTCAAAACCCACGGGTGCTGCTGGGTGCTGCAGGGGGGAGCTGCGTGCCACCATCCCACTCCTGCCAGCTGGGGGAAGCTGGTGTCGCAGGGCTCAGGAGCAGGACTGGGTGCTGACAGAGCACTGGGTGACTTGGCACCACCTGGGGACGTGGGGACGATGCCATCGCACCCCCCAGAGCACTGTCAGCCTTGTAGGAATCGGTGCCAGCCTTGTAGGTGGGGGGTGAGGAGGTGAAAGGCTCCCCAGGAAGGTGGCCAGAGAGATTTGGGGTGCTTCTGCTTTCATCCTTCTTTATCTCCTCCTCTGGCAGATGCTGGAGACGGACGCTGAGAAGCCGGGGCAGATGCACTCGGAGGATGGGAAGGCAGCAGTGGGTGATGCCCCTCTGGCTGCCAAGGCAGCGGCTCTGGCCGAGCCCTGGGACGCTCTGGGGGCCACCCAGGCTCCTCTCCTGGAGGAAAAGCAACCGGTGGCCACCTCAAAGGGAGAGGAGCAGCCCAGCTCCCTGCCAGCTTTTGTCATCCCCGAGCTGCGGCTGGACAGCAGCTTCAGCCAGAGCGCGGCGGGCACGGCGGGCAGCGCCACGGACGGCGAGGATGAGGAGGAGGAGGAAGATGAGGAGGAGGAGGACGAGGAGGAGGAGGACAGCGACGAGCAGTACCTGGACAGGAACGAGCTGAAGCGCAGCAGCATGATCGAGACGCCGGGCGGGCAGCCCGGCTACACCCTGAGCGTGCAGGGCTCCCTGCGGCGCCGCACCCACAGCGAGGGCAGCCTCCTGCAGGAGGCCAGGGGCCACTGCTTCACCTCGGACACCACCCTCAACTGCTCCGACAGCCAGGGCACCGCCGCACACTGGGCACTGCCCTCCCCCAGGACCCTCAAGAAAGAGCTCGTCAAAAACGGCGGCTCCATCCACCAGCTCACGCTGCTCTTCTCGGGCCACAGGAAGGTACGGGAGCCACGGCTGGCCGTGGTGGCGGGGGAGCTCCCGGGGTGGAGGTGTCCTGGCACGTGGCCCCTGTCTCCATGACCACGGCAAAGCTGCCTTCTGAGCGGTCAGGAGGGTCCCTGCCCCTGGCAGCCCGCTCTGGGAGGTGTTTGCACCCAGGGCATGTCAGCCAGAGCCGCGTGCTGGGGCCGTGGGTGGCCGTTCCCACCGCTGCATCCACGCCCTGCAGGTCCCATGGCCCGGGCAGCCGCTGTCGGCTGGGACTGGTGGGGGCAGAGGTGCACCAGGGGACCTGTGGGAGGAGGACGAATCCCTGGGGAGAATCCCTGGGGACAGTCCCCAGTGCGCAGGGGGTGCCAGGAGCAGTGTGACCCTCTGCCCCCACCAGCCTTCTGCAGGGCTTTGAGCACTGGGGGGTCCATCTCATGAAAAAGCTGTGCTCAGCAATGATGTGTGACCCCCACCATGCAGGAGGGGCAGCAGAGGCTGTGCTGAGGGAGCTCTGCCCAGGACTGGCCTGTGCAATCCCAGGGGTCTGGGGTGCTCCCTGAACCCCCAGAGCAGAGCTGGCCCTGGCTGCAGAAAACGAGGCGCCAGTGCAGAGATCATCCATGGGAAGTGCTGCTGTTCCCATTCTCCCCAGGTGACACTGGCAGGGTGCTGAGTGTGGCCCCTGGCCCCATACCCTGCTCTGCCCCATCCTCAGCTGTGGGTGCTGCTTGGGGCTCTGGTGCTCGGCACAGGACCACATTCCATTCATTGCTCAGGACCATGTTCCAGCTCAGGACCTCGTTTCACAGCTCAGAACCATGTCCTGATGCTTGAGACCACCTTGCAGAGCCACATTCTGCTCCAGAGCAATGGGCTTTGTGGCAGGAGAGGCTGCTGCAGACCCTGGGGTTAAACCCATGCTGGGGTTAAACCCACGCTGGGTTAACCCTCTTCTACGCTGCTAGAAAAGCCACCCTGATGCTGTTTCCTGGAGGAATTTTTGGGCTCAGAGTTCCTGACCAGATGGTGAGAGCCCATGCCAGGGTTACAGACCGCTGGGATGGGGCTGCTGTCCATGAGGGAGTCCAACCTCTCTTGGAGACTGATGCCAACAGCTGTGTGCAGGAGGAGATGGGGGGTTCAGACCTGCCCTATCCCCGATAAAGAAAAGCCATCCTTGGTCAGGGACACGGTCGCTGCCTGTGGCACCCGAGGGAGGTGGTGGCAGCGTCAGCGCCGGCTGGGAGCGTCCCGTTAGCGCTGCTGCGAGCAGTGCCCTGAAGGAGAGCTCACAGTGCCGCTGTGTGTGCAGCCCCGAGCCTGCAGCCCCGAGCCTGCAGCCCCGCAGCCCCGAGCCTGCAGCCCCGAGCCTGCAGCCCCGCAGCCCCGCAGCCCCGCAGCGCTGC
>VZSE01001855.1:21641-55359 GCA_013398275.1 Promerops cafer | reverse complement strand
CCCCTCCGCTCGGGCTGTCCCCGCCGCACGGGCTGTCCCCGCTGCCATGCCCTTCTTCCGCGACCTGTCCAAGCCGCAGCCGCTGGAGTTCCACGCGGAGATGCTGCTGGCGGTGCAGAGGCCGCACACGGGCAGCCTGCAGCGCCGGCACACCATGAAGGAGNGCGCGGGGCGCGGGCGGGACGCGCTGCCGGAGGGTCCCCGCGGGGCTGGGGGTCCCCTCGCCCGCCCACTCACACTCGCTCTTCTCTCTAGAGCCAAGGACATGAAGAACCGGCTGGGGATATTTCGGCGACGGAACGAGTCCCCCGGGGCCAACCCCTCCGGCAAGCTGGACAAAGTGCTCAAATCCCTCAAGTAGGTGCTGCGAGCGGGTGGCGTGGGGATGGGGACCGTGGGGATGGGGACCGTGGGGTGGGGACCATGGGGGCTTGAGGACAAGCTGTCGTCTGGAGCTCCTCACCTACAGGGAAGCTGTGTTCACCCCGTTTGGGGAAGTTGTAGACAAAGTTTTTCTATCTGGAGGAGCATTTAAAATATTTTTTGGCTGAATCTCCTGCTGGAGGGTGAGAGTGCACAGTGGCACTGCAGCAGCTTGGGCTGGAAATTTACCTGACAGCAGCGTTCTCCCAGTGCCTGTCTATGGAACTTTAACTGGCCAGAGGATGGTTTGAAAAACCACTTTTCTCTGGAGATGCTCCAGCAGCTGGAGACAAGCCCTCCCTGCTCTTGCTCCTGGCAGCTTCTCTGGCTGCTTCAATGGGGCAGCTGAAATCCCACTTTTCTGCAGCTCCCCATCACCCAGAGCTTCTCCAGTTCTTGCTCAGACACCCCAAGTGCCACAGCTGCCTGCACAGACCTCCCGGGGCTGGATTTTCTTCCTGCCAGCCTAAAGGCAGCGGTTTCCTTTTGGCAGAGCTGCTGTGGTGCTGCCTGGTGCAGAGCCTGGCTCTGCCTTCAGCTGCTCTGCCGGTGCCAGTACCAAGGTGGGAGCCAGGGCCGGCCCCTCGGGCACACAGCGTGGCTTTATCCTCTGGAAACGTTTGGCAGGAGGCTGATTTGGGAGCTGGGAGCAGCCGTGCTGGGCTCACAGCCTGGCTTTTAATCCACTGGAAATGTTTAGCAGGCAGCAAAAGCAGCTTTTGCTGCTGAGCTTTGCCAACGTGCCATCCTTTTTCCACAGGCCCACTCCCGAGGAAGCGCTCAAGTGGGGGGACTCCCTGGAGAAGCTGCTGCTGCACAAATGTAAGTGTATGTCCATCCCTTCCATTTGTGTTTGCTGCCAGGGGAATATCCAGACACGTGCCTGGATAAAGCTGGGATTTCCTCTGTTAATCCCTTCTGGTGTTTGGGGATGCACAAAGCGAAATTAGCCTCTCCTTGTCTGCACCCCTCCTGCTCCTGCCTGGCCCAGGGGGGAACTTGGTGGCAGGGGCCAGGGAGAGCTTCAGGTGGGGGCTTCAGCCCTCCAGCCTGGGGAGGAGGAGGCAGTGATCCATGTCTGTGCCCAGTGTGGGGCTGTGCAGAGGGTCCATGGAGCAGGAGCTGCTTTAGAACATCCCGAAGATGGGAGGACAGCCCTTCCCAGGCACCCCATCCTACACCCAGCCCAGGGGGATGGGATGGCCAGGGGATCCTGTCCCCACTCCAGCCCAGCCTCTCTGCTGGCTCTCGGTGCTGCAGCCAGGCTGGGGATGTGGATTCAGCCCCTGGATGGGCTGTGCTGCTGTGCTGGCCTGGCAGTGCCATCGCTGCCTGCGTGCACAAGGGGGTTTTCGGGCAGTGCAGGGAGGTGGTTTGGGCTGCAGCTCTGCAAGAGCTGAGGGTTTTGTGGGGCTGTTCCCTGTCTGTGAGCGGGAGCAGAGCTGTGTCCCTGTCCCCCACAGATGGGCTCGCTGCCTTCAGAGCCTTCCTGCGCACCGAATTCAGTGAGGAAAACCTGGAGTTCTGGCTGGCCTGTGAGGAGTTCAAGAAGATCAAATCCCAGTCCAAGATGGTCTCCAAGGCCAAGAAGATCTTCGCTGAGTACATTGCCATCCAGTCCTGCAAGGAGGTGAGGGCTGGCTCCCACGCTGGTGTGCGGCTCCCGGCACGGTGGCTGCCTGGGATGCTGCTCACCAGCCCTGCTTCCTCTGCCCACAGGTCAACCTGGACTCCTACACACGGGAGCACACCAAGGAGAACCTGCAGAACATCACTCGCAGCTGCTTCGACCTGGCACAGAAGAGGATTTATGGGCTCATGGAGAAGGACTCGTACCCCCGCTTCCTCCGCTCCGACCTGTACTTGGACATTATCAACCAGAAGAAAGGCAGCTCCCCACTGTAGGCCCAAGGACTGTCTCGGGGCAGGCTGGGAGCTGTGTGTTTACATGGAATTGGGCAGTGGAGGCCTTCCCGGGAGCTGGTGGGAGCTCGTTGTCCTGCTCGTGCCCCCAGGCCATACAGACGTGGGGCAGCTGACGGCACCGAGCTCGGGGCCGAGGGGACCAAGAGGCCGAGCAGTCTGGTACTGCTGCACCACCCCGTCCCACCATCGCTGGTACGACGCCTTCGGGGTGGCCCCGGCGTGGATTTAGCCAGGAGGGAAGCTCCCACAAGACTACTGTGAAGCACCTGCCCCAGCCACGAGCGTTGCTGGAAGGCGGAGAGCGAGCCCAGCTCGGCGAGGAGGAGGGGTTCTCGTGCAGGGCTCTGGCAAGGGGACAACAGCACCGACACAAACGTGGTCCTGGATTAAAGCCTTGTGAACTGGAGCAGCCCCAGGATGCTGCTGTGCTTCCCTGTGCCGTGGGGCCTCCCGGCTGCCCCGGAGCAGCTCTGGCAGGAGCCCGGCGCTTCCTTGGCTCGTGGTGGGTCCCCCCGGGAGCAGCGAGAGCCGGGTCCTTGCCCTGTGCTGGAGGTGTGCAAAGCACCCCCTCCTGCCCTCACCCCTGGTTTATTTATTGCCCTCCTGTAGCTGGACACGTTGCTGTGTGATAGGAGCCCCCTGTGTCCTCCCCGTTCCCAAGTTACAAGTGCAATATTGGTGTGTATCGCGGCCGAGTTCTCCGGCGGAGTGGATGCCTTTTTCCAGGTGTGTAGATTTTGTAAGGCAGCAGGTTTTGTGTGCCAGACCCATTCCCTGGCAGCGGGCCGCTGGGGGAGCCTGGTGTAAATATCAATGTATCGATGCCCTGACGACGGAGGGGTTGGTGATGGAGAAAAGCAACTCTGTGCAGCAGCCGCTCTCCTGACTCTGGATAACAATGCTGTGCTTGGGAAGTGGGGGTTCCTGCTGGCCCTGGCAGGGCGGGGGGCACTGCCTGCCTCCCAGTTTACAGTGCAAAGCATCTCTGCAGCTAGAAAAAAACCTACATTGTCATGGTCATAGGTAAATAAAAGGAGAATATAATTTCTTGTAGCTGGCTTTTGTTCGTGCCGTGTTTGCCAGCACTGGTGGAGCCGCGTGGCCCTTGCCTCGCTGAAGAGTGTAAAATCCTATTACTGTGTGGCTAAAGAAGGGAAAGATCTGGTTCCATGAATTTCTGAGCTGTTTTTTACGATGGGGCAGCTGCCAGATGCTTCTGAGGCCAGGTCTGGGTGTGGGAGCAGAGTTTTGCCCAAAGGGAGCCTGTTGCCAAGGACCCCCTGGCAACAGCGGTCGCTGTTAAACACAGCAGGGCACGAACCTCTGACCAGGGAAATGCCCAAACACACCAGTGACCTCCTGCAGCTCCAGGTCCCTCTGGGGACACACCAAAAGCAGCAACAAAAAGCTGTTCCAGGTCCACGCACAGCTTGGCAGGGCTGTTCCTCCCCAGCAAGGGCAGTGCTCTGGTGTGGGATGCAAATATTTTGTAAAGGCTGTTCAGGGTGTGTTTGGTGCCTGAAGTGTCACCTGGTTGTGGTTGGCCTTGGATGGCTCAGGGATGTGATTGTGCTGGCACAGGGCCGTGCTGGGGCTGCCCAGAGTGCTGCTGGTGGTGCCCAGGGATGTGTGGCTGCCTCACCTGAGCACAGCTCTGCCCAGCAGGTACCATCTCTTCTGCAGAGCCTCCTGATTTCCCTCTTCAAACAACCAGCAAGTGATGCCAGGTGGGGACACTGAGGCAGAGCTGAGGGCTCTGCTCAGGGCTTGGCTGGAGACAGCAGCATTGGTGAGGTGGCTCTCCTGGTGGCTTTCCTGATGGCTCTCCTGGAGATCCTGTTGGCACCCCAGGGCCAAGGTCCATGGATGGTGTCCCAGTGGTGACCCAGGCACTGACCCCAGAGCTGCTGGGACCCGGGGGGTGGGGGCACCCTCCCAGCTGCCTCCAAGCCAGACCCTGCCCTTTCTCCTGGCATTGCCCAGAGCTTTCATGTCCTCTCCTTCCCAGCTGGGAGGGTTTCCCTTTGTGTCTGGACTCAACACAGAGTTCCTTGCACCTCCCCTCTCTCCATCTGCACTCTCCTGAGCTCCTCACTCCATCCCAAACTATCAGTGTTAGGGGGCTTACAGCAGGGCCCCTTCATTGTGCACCCCCCCCCATTTTTCCATGTCCCCAGGCTCACTGGGACACCCACAGAGGGTCGGGGCTCTGTGGGCACTGGGCAGCTCAGTCCCTGCTGTCACCTTCTCCCTGCTCTGAGCACAGCCCCAGCAGCCCAGGTACATCCCGTGGTGCTGGTGATGCCCAGGAGCATCCCAACCCCATAACCCCACTGGGTTTTGAGCCTACAACCTGCCTTCCCCCCAGGAATTATCCCAGCCCCATGGCCAGGCAGGCAGGGAGGGCTGGAGCTGCTGTGGGATGTGTGGGGTGGGAATTTGGTGCTCAGCTTTGATCCCTGCAGGGGACACAGGCACGGTGGGGGTGGAGAAATGAGGACCTGGGCTGAGTCCCTGGAAGGATGGGAATAGCCCTGGGCGAGTGGCAGGAGCTGGGTTATTGCTGTCAGAGAATTTATTGCTGGGTTCCAGGCTGGCCTGGGTCACTTGGCAAACGCCATCCCCACGTGCTCGGAGACACTCGATGCCCTGGAGAGACGGGCCCGGGGGGAAAAGCTGAAGTGCCCCGTGAGTGTTCCATGTTTTCCTGGGGTGGCCAGTGCCCCCTGCACAGGACAGGCCTCAAAATGAACTCAGGTCTCCTCGGGGACTCTGTGGTGACACTGAAGCCACAGCTTTGTCCTCTCCATGCTGTGGGAGAGGGGCTGTGACAGCTCCTCCAAGACTTTGTGATGCAGAGCAAGAGGTGTGAGGAGCTTGGAGCACCTGCATGGGAACTGGATGAGGGAAGTCAGCCCAGGGAGAGGGTTTGTTCTGGGGGCGTTGGTTGGGATGGAGATCCAGCCCCACTGCCCTGAGGGGACTCAGGGAGCTCTTAGAGGGACACTGAGTTTACAGCACAGAAAGGGAAGTGTCCTTCTTTAGCACAAAATCAGATATCCAGGACAAAATCCAGTCATGCCAGGAGAAGAAATTCCTGATTTATCAATGCCAATGCCACAAGCCTGCATGATGGGAATGGCAATTAGGTATATTCCTAATTCCTAATTCCTAATTCCTAATTCCTAATTCCTAATTCCTAATTCCTAATTCCTAATTCCTAATTCCTCATCTGAGCCACAGCCTCAACCCAACTGGCACTGCTGGAGGGACATTCCCATGGCAGCAATGCTGGGATCATGGGGGTCACCTGGCTGGGGGTGGCCCTGGGGGAGGAGAGGGGACATCACCTGCACTGAAGCCACCCAGAAGGGTGACAGCAGGAGCTGCTGCCTGTCCTGGGCTCATCCTGAGGATCAGGGATGTGATCAGGGGAGGAGCTGCCTGTGGACACCGCTGGTGCCACAGCCAAAGGGAATTTCCCAGTGTGGAAACTGGTGCCTTCCAAAACAGGGAGGACCTTATCTCGGCAGATAACGAGGATTTATCTCTGGGCTAAAAATTAGTGGTTGCTGAGTTGCAAATAGTCACAACTCAGCCGTGTTTGTTGTGTGCAAACAGAGCAAAGTCCACTGAGGTGCTCCTTGTTCATCCATGGGACAAAGCTCACCCAGCTGAAGGCAAAGCTCCCCAGGGAAGGGATTTCCATAGAAAAATGGGAATTATCCCCAGAAAGAGCTGAAAGCTTCAAAAACTGATGTGATTCTGGGTGTGAAAAAGGTAAAATGTCCTAAGGTCTTGGGTTGAAGGTGATGGTTCCCTCACACCCTCAGGGATGAGGAGGTTGGGATGAACAAAAAGCACTTGGAGAAGTGGGAAAATGTCTCACCTGTCCCAGGTGATGGCCTTGACCCTTCAGGTGTCCCTCAGTTCAGTATTTCATCAGCTGCCTGATGTGGCTGGCAGCCAGGGGTGGGTGCTGGGGTCACCTATGATTTACAAAAGCAAAGGAAGCTCTGAATGTAGCAGCTGAAAATGCAGCTCAAGCTGCTGAGCTCCTCTGGGATGAAGATTTACTGGGAGAAGGGAATGAGGAGTGTGGCCATCCCAGGTGAGCACTTGCAGCACTGGGGCTGCAAAGACCCTTCCAGAGCTGGCTGGAAGCCAGGAGCATAAAGCTTTTCTCTTATTTCTACAGAAATAGAAGTTGCCTTTTTTTCCAGGTGTGTCCTGTGTCCCAAGACACTCCAGCACTCACTGCTCAGCCTTTACTGGGCTCTTCCAAGGCATCCATCCTGGAGGACAAACTTACCCAAATAAACATAACTTTCTACTGAGAAAAGTCATTCCTTGGACCCCTGATTAGACAAATATTCTCAGAATAGAAGCAAGGCTGCTTTCCAGCCACAGACTAAACAGAGCTCAACAGTTTGATACTGAAACCACTGACACAGGAATTGCCTGCCTGGAGTAAACAGCTGAGCTGCTGTGACAGTCCCTTCACCCTGCTCAGGGCTACTGGGGCTTATCAGGAGCAGCCTGAGCTCTAATTTGGTCTGAGGTGCCCAGGAGCTGTCTGGAGACCCACCACGGGAACACCCAGCTGTCTGCACGGGGGGATGGAGATCAGGCTTGGTCTGGGTTTGTCTGGGGACTTGGGCATCCTCTGGGTGTGGCAAGGGTGAGAGGTGCAGAATGTTTGAGGGCTCCTGTCCTTCCTGGTGGTGACCCCGGGGCTGGGCTGGGCTGGGGGCTCTCAGCTCACTGTCCTGCCCAGGGTGCCACAGATGCCCTTCCAAAGCATCCTTGGATTGAGGCTGGCAGGACCAGTGCCACCAGGCTCTGCAGGTGGCATTAACAATGCCACCCCTAAACAATCCAAGGGAGCAAATACAGAGAAAGTAAAAGGCTTCTGAGGTAAAAATAAAACCAGCCTCAGAGGTTTCTGTCAAGGACACAAACCCAGCTCGGCTGGGCCGGTGCCAGGGCAGGAAATGCAGCGATGGTGGAGTCCCCTGGGTTCCTCCAGCTCGTTGGGGAAGCATTGTTGTGTCCCTCTCATTGCTCACTTTCTGATTCTTCCCTGCATGAGGTCATTTTTACTCAGCCCATCCAGCTCACACATCCCCTGGAGCTGGGGAGGAAAGCAGATAATGCTGAGTGCAGCCAGCCCGAGGCCTGGGGAGGATAGAGGAAAGGATGGTGAAAAATACTTTAGTTTGTGGCTGAGCAGGGCTGGGACACGGGGCTCAGGCAGGGATGGAGCTGATAACAGGATTCTCCTCTTGGGGAAATCTGGGATCCCCCATTTCCCTCCTTTCCTCCCTCAGCAGAGGGAGAGGTGGAGGGAGGTGGGGGAGAGGAAGAAGAGCCAAGCAGGAGCAGGTGGGGGCTGTGGATGGAGTGTTTGCACAGGAGCCATTTGCAAGTAATTTCTTGTCCCTTCCTGAACTAATGGGACAATTATTTCGGGCCACACGTGTTTCTCATGGAAAGTTCCACGCAGGCCATGCGTCAGCTCCTCAGGGGAGCAGCCCTGCCGTCCCTAACGTGACTTTCTAGACAAAGACAAGCAGGTGAAACTCCTGCTCCTGGGCCTGGGGACAGCTGTGATGGGTCACAGAGCACCAAACAAACCTGCCAGGGCAGAACGGGCTCACGTGCTGAGAGCTGATCCCCAGAGCCAAACAAGCTCTGCTCTGCTCTTGGAGGGAGCTCCTGTGCTTGGCAGGGGGGTTTGGGATGGGTCCATCTAATTTTGTGCCCTGCTCTCCCCAGCCAGCTCAGGAGAAATCAGAGGGAATCCAGTGGAGGCTGCTGAGGTGGAGGGATGGAGATGCTGGGATGTAACAGCATCCACAGCTTTGGGAAGGACAGCGGGAAAGGTGATGGAGCCAAACTTTTC
The DNA here is from genome assembly GCA_013398275.1 of Promerops cafer. Taxonomy (NCBI): domain Eukaryota; kingdom Metazoa; phylum Chordata; class Aves; order Passeriformes; family Nectariniidae; genus Promerops; species Promerops cafer. The sequence goes on along the minus strand of VZSE01001855.1, from coordinate 47,105 downwards.
TTGGCACCAGGTGACACAGTAAGGGACAGCAGCCTCAGCATGTGACAGCTGACAGACCTTCAGCTGGGACAAGAGGACAGATGTTCTCACAGCAAAGCTGGCACAGCAGAAAAACAGCCCCCAGAGAAGGAGGGGTCTCATTGCTGAAAGGGGTCCAGACTTGACCCCAGGCCCAGCTGACCTGTCCAGGTGCTGGGGACATTCCTGGTCCGTGGGAGGGCTGGGGCAGAGACCCAGGGATGCACCCCTGGCACACTGAGGAGCTTTGCAGGTGGACATGGACAGTGTCCCCCAGGACACAAGAGATGCAGGACACAGCTGCAGGAGGCCAAGGGCCTCATGGGAAGACGAATCCTGTATTTTTCTACAAGGAAAAAATTCAATTCCATAGCTTGAGGATGGGTCCACTGTGTTAATGCTGGAGCTGAGGGAAGAGTCCTTCCCTTGCCCTCTGACCACTCAGAATCTGTTTGGTTGTGGCTAAAAGATGGGAGCTGAGAGCCAAATTTTGGCCTGGGTTGGGCCGTGGGATGGCCCCATGGAGCTCAGGGTGGCATCTCTGCTGTGCCCAGCTGCCCTGTCCCCTGTCACAAAAGCTCCTCTCCCTGACTGGTCATTTTGATCTCCATATTGCTGTGTTTTCTGGAGATCATTTCCAAAATCTCTTTTTTTGGCCAGCCCAGGCCGAGCAGCACGGAGAGCTGTGCAGGCTCAGGTGTGGGATGGGGATCCCGGATGGCTCCTGCAGCTATTGCCCTATGTATTTTATTTAATTTGTCATTTGTATGCAAACAATCGAGTTAATTAACTAGATGATCTTTCAGGAAGCACAAGTGTTGCCAGAGGTAGGAAGTCTGATAAGTGGATCCAGCCAATCTTTCCTAAAATAAATAATGAGGAAGGAAGTAGGATGGGAGCCCCTGAAAATCACATTTTAAATAGTGTCAGCTTTTATGGCTGAGCCATAAAACCGTAGTTCCTGAAGCACTGGCACGGCATTAATGAGATGATAATTATGGACACACTCATTACTGCAGCTCCACCACAGCCCAGGAATTGACTCTGGCAAGGAGCAGGGCGGGCTCTGCCTGCTCTCCTCTGCTGTGTCCGTGTGCCAGGAGAGTTATTCCCAGGAGAGCTCCCACTGCTCTGCCTGCTCTTCCCACAGCTGAGGCTCCAGCCAGGTTGGCCTCAGCACACAGGGCACTGCTCTGGCTCCCTGTGGGCAGCTTTGGGACTCTGGGGAATGTGGAGTGCCCAGCCCCTTTGGGGAGTTTGCTGGAGTCCCCAGCACAGGACTTGAGCTTGGTGGCAGAGTGACCCCCGAGGGACAATCCCTCCCTGTCCCTCCTCTCCTGCACAGAGAGGAGCCTCAGCAGCAGCCTCAGGGCCACCACTGAAGATCCAGAGGGGTCTCAGCTTGGACCTCCTGGCCCATCCTTGTGCCTGAAAAGGCTTCAAGGGCACTGCCCGCTGTGCACAGGGGTGTTTCAGAGGGATGGAAGTTGCTGGGAAATGTGTCAGCCCTCGCTGGCTCCTTGTCCAGGCACATTCCAACATCCAGAGCACACTGGGCTCCAGCTGAGCTGTCACCCAGAGCCTCCTCTGACCTGGGGACACAGCCCCCACGAGGGGGTTATTGCACCTGTGTAGGAACAGGAGACTCCTGATGTGCCACTTTGTCCCCACAGACCAGGACAAGAACCTGATTTCTCCTGGACCTGGAGAGGCAAAGCCTCCTGAGGAAGGTGGGAAGATGATTTCCTGCTTGTGTTTGTGGCTGCCCAGGTTTGTGGGGTCAGGTGTGGCACACCAGCCAGCCTGAGCTCTGTCAGGGGTCAGACGTGGAGGTGCTTGCCAGGCTCTGGTTTTAAAGACCACTCGTGGTTCCATGCTCTTGTTCTGCTCATCTCCCCTGTTTCTGGGAGTGGCTGAAGCTCCTGCTTGCTGGATAAAGACAGGCTTGGGGAATTCAGCTGTTTTTTTAACCCTGAGGGTCCTATCTCCCCAAATGCTCCATTTCTTGGGTGGGATTTTGAAACCCATCGAATGTGGGTCCTACTCCTTGGCCTTCCATTCTCTCTGTTCTCTGCTGTGTTTCTCTGGCTGAGGCTGTTTGGATGGGCATCCTCACATCTGGGCTCAGCTGGGCACAGCTTAAATGGGGCTCAGCTGAAGTTGGGCTTAGCTGGAACTGGGCTCAGCCTGGGCAGTGAGGAGAGGCACCACCCAAACCTCACTGTACTGTCCCCCTGGCAGTGATGCTGCAGGAGCAGTGGGACCCAGCAGGGGGGTCCCATGGCTTTTCTGCTCCTCTTCCTCCCCCTGGTCCTCCCCACCCTGCCCAGCACACCCCGCTGGCCCTGCCCACCCCCTCCTGCAGCTCTGCTCCTGCCCCCTGGGATGAAAGTAAGAGCTGGAGAATCCAGGTCTTCTGGTGAGAGATGGGGGAATTCTCACCCTGGCAGTGCTGCAGGGTAATCCCAGTGGGGCTTTGCATCTGGCAGACACAGCTGGGCTGGCTGGGGCCACTGCTGGGCCACTGCCACAGGCTTTGTCCTCAGAGCATCATGGCCAGGTTTCCGGGGGGACTCAGGAAAAACAGCAAGCACCTGGGTCCTGCTCCCCATGGAGGGACAGGACGAGGGGAACTGGCTTCAGACTGAAAGAGGAGGTGTAGGATATTGGGAATTAGGAATTGTTCCCTGGCAGGGTGGGCAGGCCCTGGCACAGGGTGCCCAGAGCAGCTGGGGCTGCCCCTGGATCCCTGGCAGTGCCCAAGGCCAGGCTGGACACTGGGGCTGTCCCTGCCCAAGGAAAGGACCCTTCCAACCCAACCCAGTCTGGGATTCCATGGTTCCAGCCCCAGTACATCCCCGAGGCACCAGAAATTCAAAGCCCTCTGCTGCTGAGCACCCCGTTTGCTCTGCTCTGAGACCATCCTGCTCCTGTTCCCTACTTTTCCACGGCTGCACAGAGCCATCAGGAAATGCCAGAAAGCCCCGGGCTGGAGCAGGGATTGTGTGGAGCCCCACTGGCTGCCCTGTGCTCTCCTGTGGTGCTGTGCTCGGTTATTTCCAGCTGTGGCTTCTGGAAAGCTTCAGTGCTTTTGCCACTTTTAGCCCTGGTGGCTCAGTAACTGCTCCTGGCAGGGCTAGGGCTGCTCCTCATTTTCTGGAAAAACCTTAAAATGCTGCAGAGTGTCAGAGGAATGCCAACTAAGGAAAAAAATAACAACCAGAATAACAAAACCTGGTCTTTTTCCAATCAAGCTACAGTGTTGTTGTATTTTTCTTAAAGAAAAACACATCTCCTTTTTTCCTGGATCCAACTGGCCCCTGCAAACGCACTCTCCATTGTGCCAAGCTCCCAAAATAACTGCAGCTGTCAATGGAAATAAAGCCCTGGGAGAATCTCCCGTTCCTGTCTCACCCTCCTGAGCTCCTGACGTGCCACATGCTCTCTGTTGGTGACAAATCTTTGCTTGGCAGTTCCTGGGTGTGTGCATCCCAGTGCTGTGAGGAGCCACCCCCAGATGTGGCTGTTCAAGGCTGGCACAAACCAAGAGCAGCACAAGGCTGGCAGCTCTGGTTTGTTGGATCCCTGCAGGGTTTAACCCCTTTGCCTGTGGGGCTGGCAGTGCCCTGGTCTTGGCCAGAGCAGGGGTTTGGGGTATTCCTGGGCTCCACTGCATCCCAGCACGTCCATCCTTGGTCCAGCCAGCCATCCCCAGATTAATTGTCTTGGACATGGGAGTGCTGAAGATCTGCATTTTCCAGGTCAGGAAAACAACAGTCACAGCACTCGTTCCCCTGGAAGGAATCCCCCAAATTCTTGTTTGCTTTTTTTAAAAATTCCTGTTCACAAAAGTTTTCCTGGCGTCCTGCTGCGTCCCCTAAGGGGGGGCCTGGAAGCCTGGGGGACTCTCCTCGGGGGTGGCTGCTCTTCCACAGGCACAGGTGTGTTTACAGGGGCCACCTGAGGCTCCTTTTCCTACAAGCTACAGAAATGCCCTGGGAAAGCAGGGTCCAGCCCAAGCTCTGCCCAGCTCCCTGGCGAGGAGGCCCTGGATTGGAGCCTCAGGGCTCTGGTGCTCTGGTTTCCCATGGAAGGACTGAGCTCTGCCAGGGCTTTTGGAACCAGAGCTGGCCTCTGTGAGCAGGGCTGCGAGCTGGAGCTGGGGCAGGTCCAGGCTGGCACCATCCACAGGCTGACGGTGCTGCGGTTTCACCACGTTGCTCCCTCCTGCCCTTCATCCTGCCTTCCTTGCTTTTCTCCTGCCTTTGTTGAGCACACTCCCATTTCTGCAGCCCAGCATCTTTCCTGCTCCATGGGGTTGCACCACGGGCTGGCGCCTGTGGAAGGCAGCAGGGACGGGGCAGCAGGTGGGTGTTAGGAATAAAACGCTAAGAAATCTCAACACCCAAGTTGTAAAGTTAATAAGTTACCTGTTATTAAGTTGTAAGGTTAATAAATTAAGTTACTTGTTATTAATGATTGTAAAGTTAATAAGTTAATGTTGTCAATAACCCTTTTTCCGTCGGGAATCACCTCTGCTGCTTCCCAAAATGGCGACCGGGACCTGAAAGGGGGAGGAGTGATGTCGGCCCGTATGCAAATTAAGAGACAGTTCACACAGAGCAGCAAAACAGCTCCTGAAACAACGAGCCAGCACCAGATTGAAAGATCTAAACACCCTTAGGTGAAAAACAATGTGCAGTTGACTCCTAAAACACCCCTGAAGATTTTTACCACCTTGCCATAACCTACAAGGAAGTTAGCTAGAATAAAAACTCTAGACTTCGAGGCAAGTGATTTTTTTCCTATGCACTCCTGTGAGAATGGATGCCCCAGCTCTGCCGTGTGTGCGACAGAGCTGAAATCATTCTCCTCCTCTGCGCCGGCCCTGGGAGCAGCGGCGGTGTCCGCGACCCCTCGGGCCCCCGTTCTGAGCTGATCTTTTAATAAAGGCATTAAAAGGAGCCAGGCTCCTGCCCTGATCGTTTCAGTGGGGATGTGGAGGGGACAGGGCTGGACCCGGTGGGCGGCCTCCACACTGGCCCCAGGTGATGAGGCTCCTCCGGGACACTGTAAACATCAAACCCTGCCCGTCCTCCGGCCTCGGCGTGGCTGCCCTGCAGAGGGAAGAGGCCGGGGCAGAACGGGCCCGGGGCAGAGCTGGTACCAGCCAGGGCTGGGCGGGGAAGGGAGCGCCGGCCCGGGCAGGCCCTGTCGGGTGGCTCTGAGGGACAGGGACACGGCAGGCTCAGGGCACGGTGTGATTGAGCTGCAGAGTCAGCACTGCCCTGCCTGTGCCACACGGCCGGGGCTGGCACGGCACACGAGTGTCCCTGTCCTGCAGGCCCTCGGCAGAGCCGGGCCAGAGCAGCACGCTGGGGCCGCAGCGGGGCACTGCCAGCTCCCGGGTGAATCCAAGGCCGGCTCCTGACCTCTCCTGAATGGAAAGCACGGACTGGGTGCTGCTTCTCCTCAAAACAATGGGCTGCAAACTGGGGAGGCACCTGGCAGGGAGGGAGCGCAGGGGCTGAGGCCAAGGCCAGTGGCCTTGTGTGGCTCCCAGCTCCTGAACCTGCAGGTAGCCCATCTGTAGAGCGTCCTGGGGGGGCACACCCCGAGCCAGGGTGTCTGGTGCCAGGGCACGCTGTGGCGTTTGCAGAGCAGGCCCTCGACTGATGGAGGAGGTGGAAGAAAAGAGGCTGGGGCTTTGTCAGCTGAAACCACTGAGCGCCTGAGGCAGCCCTGGGGCTGGAGCAGGGATGGGAGAATTCTGGTCCCCGCTCCAAGGACTTCCAGCACCTCGTGGGCAGCTCCGTGGGAAGTGCTGTGCAGTGTGCTGGCCCAGCTCATGCCAGGGGATGTCCCCTGTGTCCCCTCCCTGGCCCTGTGCTCCGGGAGGAGCTGCTGGAAGGGGCCACTCCAAACAGGGGTGACCGAGCCCTTGGACCCCGTGGTGGGGTAGGAGGCAGCACTGGGGCTGCAGGAGATCCCTCGTGTTGGACTGCACTGATCTGATGAGTCTGGAAATGCAGCTGCTCTGAGGGTGACCCCAGAGGTCCCTCTCCAGACAGCATTCCCTGGAACTGCAGCAGGACATGGCCGTGCTGGAGGCTGTGCAGCTCCAGAGCAATTCCCACGGAGACCCAGTGCCCCCAGTGGGAGCAGAGCCCAGCTCTGGTGACCACCTGCTCCTTCCACCACCCCTCTGCTCTCTCCTCCACCTCCCGCTCGCTGCTGGGGATGCTGCTGCCTCTGTCCTCCCTCCCACCTCTGCTGCACCCCAGGGAATTGTCCCAGGGCTGTTCCCACTGCCTGTTCCCAGCCTGCTCCGTTTCTTGGCATTTCTTTTTCTGCAAATCCAAGCCAGGCTGGTGCTTCCAGGGGGTTTTTGCAGGGTGGAGATTTCATCACTTTGTTGTCTCCTGTTGTGCTGATGGCAAGGCTCGAAGCCTTTGGAGGTGAGGTTTGTGTTTGGGTGTTACCAGAGCAACCCTGGCAGGCTGAGAGCCTTTGCCTGTCTGCAGCACATCTGTCCAACAGCTGTTTCCAGCCTGTACCTGTGGGCTCAGGGCCTGCCAGGGGGGCTCTGCTCTGCTGGGACCCTTCAGGGGGGTGGGACCTGGTGGGAAGCCAACAGCTGGCCCTTGGATGCGATTCCCTGGCTGCCACAAGGATTGGACCAGGCTCTGGAAAGTGAATTTACAGGAAAAGGCTGAACTCAGCATAACCACCCCAGGTACAGGTGGGGGATGGGACAGGGTTGGCCACATGGTCTGAAGGGTGTAGGGGGTAAATCCCATGAGGAGCAGCTGAGGGAGCTGGGAAGGGGCTCAGCCTGGAGAAAAGGAGGCTCAGGGGGGCCCTTGTGGCTCTGCACAACTCCCTGCTAGGAGAGGACAGCTGGGGGGGTTGGGCTCTGCTCCAGGGACAAGGGGAAATGGCCTCAGGCTGGGCCAGGGGGCTCAGGGTGGACATCAGCAGGGATTTCCCCATGGAAAGGGGGCTCAGGCCTTGGCAGGGGCTGCCCAGGGAGGTTTGGAGTGCCCATCCCTGGAGGTGTCCAAGACAGGCCTTGATGTGGCACTCAGTGCCCTGGGCTGGGGACGAGGTGAGGGTTGGGCACAGCTTGGAGGGATTTTCCAGCCCAGATGATTCTGGGATTCTGTGTGGCCCAGTTCAGACACTGTCCATGCCAGAACAAAGAGGACCTGCTATCCACTCAGTGACTCTCACCAGGCTCTTGGGTTTCCTTTGCAATCTTTTGGGACCTTGAAGCTCCCTCTGCAGCACTTTCCAAAAGGAATAACCTCCAGCTCTGCAGCCAGGCTCAGCTGGACATGGAATCAGTCAGGCTTGGGCAAGAGGCCAGGACAAAGCTCCCCAGCATCCTCTGATGCTCCCCCAGCACATGCAGGAGACACCTGCATGTGGTGGAAATACCCCTGGAGTTTGGGTGTCTTTGTGGCTGGGACCTTGTGGGGAAATTCCCTGTGGCTGCTTGGCTGCCAGCAGCGTTCCAAAGGCGTTTGCAAGCAGCACAAGCCTTTGTGCTCATGCAGGGACCAAATAAAGGCTGGCCTGTGTCTGCAGGGGAGGAACAGCCCCGTTGCAGCTGCTGCATCACTGCAGATCCCAGCAGCTCGGCAGTGATGGAGAGCACGTGTGCCCAGCTGCTGGAGCTGTGGGAGCGGGGCTGGCCCTGCTCCTGCACCAGGCAGGGCTGGCTGTGCCCCCATGGTGCCCCTGTGAGGGACAGGGACCCCAGTGCCCCATGGCATTGCTCTGGGCTGGATCTCCCTGTGCTCCCCGTGGGCAGGAGCGGGAGGGATCCATCCTGCCCTGTCCCACCTCGCTGGGATTGCTCCAGGGAAATGTGCAGCTTGGTCAGGTTGGTTCCCTGGGATAAGGTGACAGATCGAAAATGCAACATTTTGGTGGCAAACTGGTCTTTAGCCATGTCAGTGTGCCCTGGACTGGAAATGGGATGTGCTGTGAGGGGGGAGAGGGTGTCCCTTGCTCCCTCAGGTGAGACCCCACCTGCAGAGCTGCCTCCAGTTCTGGGGACCCAAACAGAAGGACCTGGAGCTGCTGGAGAGATCCAGAGGAGGCCCTGCAGCTGCTCCAGGGCTGGAGCCCCTCTGGAGCCAGGCTGGGAGAGCTGGGGGTGCTCACCTGGAGAGGAGAAGCTCCAGGGAGAGCTCAGAGCCCCTGCCAGGGCCTAAAGGGGCTCTAGGAGAGCTGGAGAGGGACTGGGGACAAGGCCTGGAGGGACAGGACCCAGGGAATGGCGCCCACTGCCAGAGGGCAGGGCTGGATGGGATATTGGGAATTAGGAATTGTTCCCTGGCAGGGTGGGCAGGCCTGGCACAGGGGGCCCAGAGCAGCTGGGGCTGCCCCTGGATCCCTGGCAGTGCCCAAGGCCAGGCTGGACACTGGGGCTGGAGCAGCCTGGGACAGTGGGAGGTGCGGTGGAAGGGGATGAGCTTTGAGGTCCCTTCCAATTCAACCCAGTCTGGGATTCTGGGATTCCATCAGATAGATCATCTGGGGGTCTTGGGGAGGAATGGACACGTTCAGAAATGGTTTTTGCAGTCAGTTTCAGAGGAGGATCCCCCCGATTTCCTTCACCTTCCTTCCCAAGGTGCAAATTTTTAATAATGATATTTCAAAGAGCTGCTTGTGTTTGTTGTGAACCTGCATTTGAACTGGAGCAGAACAACTGCAAAGGAGCAATGAGACATTTTGAACATCAGAAACTCAGAGGATGGAAAAAAAAATTACCCTCAGTTTCTTTGGGCTCCATCCCAGTTCCAGGACAATTAATTCTGTGTTTCCCTTGAACACACTGGATGTTCCCTTTACTGCAGCAACTGCAGGAGATAAGAGCCATGACCTGGCACCAACTCTGGGTGCTGAGGAATTTCTAAGCTCATTTTCTGATAAGAGCCTTCCCAGGGTGGTTGAAAACAGTCTGTTTTCATGGGTACCCTGCAAGGTCAAGTTGTTTAGCAAGGGCCACCCCCAATAATGCTGAACAGACTGAAATCAGGGTGGGAAACAAGGCTGTGGCACCACAGACCCTGCAGCTCATGGCAGTTTAGGCACGAGGCAGGTCCTGCTCACCCAGGGAAAGCAGAGGGAAGGAAGGGAATTCAAACTGTAAAACTGCTGAATGAAACATTCACGTTGTCCTTCTGCAAGGGGAAGGGGTTTCTGCTCCAGGGGTGGGGGTCACCCAGCCTGGCCAGCAGAGGCTGCCTTGGGTGTGTCTCAAGTAGAGCAACATGTGCTGCCTTTGGGCTGGAGGAGAACCTGGGAACTGCAGAAGAACACCTTCTCCCCACTGAATGTTGTGACCAAATCCAATCTTTGCCTGTCAGGAGGGGAACAGTCCTGCTCTCCTGAGCAGGAGGAGGAACGGGGAGCTCCTGGTTCCCCACCATGTGCTGCAGATCCATAACTCCATTTCCAGCTCCAGCTCCCCCGGGTGCTGGCTCAGTCCAGGACTCAATTCCTCATCCCTTAAAGCAGCATCCTCAGGGGTGCCCTGCCTGCACCCAGCTGTGCTGTGGGGCTGAGCTGCCCCTCCTGCTCTCTCCAACAGATTCCGTGGAGCAGACGGCTCGTGCTGGCCAGGGCAGTGACCCTGTGGGCTGAGGGGCCAGAGCTGCCTGGGCTGGGTGTCTGTGAGGAGCAGGAGGGAGAAGCCAGGAGCCAGCAGGATGCAGCAGGGTCCTGCATCGCCCACGGTGCTGTGGCACCACTGAAAGGTGTAGGAGAAATGCCACGGGCTGAGAAGTGTCCATCAGCTGGGCCCGCTGCACCCTGTGCAGTGTGGGGTGCCCCATTCCCACCTGCCCCTCCAGCTGGAAAAGGACTGTGCATTTCCAGAGCAGTGGCCATGTGCTGCCAATTCATGCAGAAGAGGACAGGAGTCACCCCGCTTCCCAAGCCCTTGTTCAAGGGGCAAAAAGGAGAACAGATGTGCCTTGGCCTGTGAGCAAACAGCCCCCAGAGGCTGTGAAGCCTGGGGTCACCCTGCTGGGGGCTGGCTGGTGGGAGCTGCGAGGAGAAGAGGCAGCAGAACACCTGGGACCCCAGGAGCAGCACTGCAAGGGGGTTTGGCACTGCCAGCGCTCTCTGCTGCACACAGGCTGCTTGTCTGGGAGCTGATCCAGGCAAACCCTGGAGCACAGAGGTGTCATTCACTTCAGAGGGACTGAGCACCTCCTTGAAGGAGGTACTTGTGTGTTTGAGGCTCTGGAGTGGGGTGAGTGTGCTGGATGGGGGCTCAGGGTGTAACTGCAGGATACTGAAATGCTTCAGGGCTGAGATCACTCTTGGCCCCCTGGAATGACTGCGGAAGATTTATTGACGTTTATCTTCATTGCTGCAGAAAAATGAGTGGTGTGTTCGAGCCAGAAAGCCAAAATCAGGCTCTTGGAAAAGCAGCAGGGAGAGTTTCCAAAGCTGCCGGGTGTTTCAGCGAAGGTTCCCCCACCCCGAGCCTCGAAATGCTCCTGCAGTAAAATCCCAGCCAGGGAGGGAGCAGGGCCATGGAGCTGTGTCTGGAGTCAGGGATGGCCAGAGGGGCCAGGGCTGGCTCTGCCGTGCTGCTCCCATCAGGGCTGCCATGGGCAATGGACACTTCCCCTGCCAGAATACCCCACAGAAGCCTGGGAAGGCAGGGGATCACTCTTTATGTCCCAGATTGCTCTGAAGAGTTCATGTCTTGCCCTTCTAGGGAGTGGACCTGGGCAGAGCATCACCAGCACCATGTCCTGGGCAAGCTCTGCCCTCCAGGGTTCAGAGCAGCCCAGAAGCTTTTGGCCTTAAATTAAATCAGTTAAATATTGTCAGGGAACAGCTGGGGAAATGGGGGGGGTGGTTCACAGGGAGCTGATGGGAGGCCACTGTTGTGTGCAGTGTTTGTACCATGCTCCCGGGGCTTGGAGAGAGGGTGAAGAGCACCTCTGGGACCTGCTTGGGTCTGCTGCTCACCTGGTTCCTTCTTGTCCCTGCTGCCAGGATGGAGCAGGGCTGTGGAGCAGGGCTGGCACACAGCTCCTCCCCACTGGTGCCAGGAGGGCTGGGGGTGGGCTTGGGCTGGTGGTCAGGAAATGCTGGAGCTCATGCCAAGAGACTCTGGGAAGCACAAAGATTCCCTGGGCTGGGTGGATGGAAGAGGTGGCACAAGGAGGGTTCTGTGTGTGTGTCCTCCAAGGGCCCACCTGGCATCCCAGCAGCAAGAAAAGCCTCTGGGTTGTTTGGAAGGCACAAACATTTCTGCTGAGGGCTCTGGGAGAGCCAACCAAAGCCGTGGCTGATGCAGCCTGCTTGGCTGGGTGTTCCAGCAGTGGGGCTTGGATCCCTTGGGCTGTGCTGCCCATCTGCAGGGAGCCCTGAACACCCCCCAGAGACCAGAGAGCAGGAAATGCTCTCTGGGGAGAGCCTGTGCTGGTCCCAGCCCCTTTTGGAGGCTCCCTGCCTGTGGATTTCTGCCCTCTGCTCCCTTCCCTCTGCGGTTTTCCCCAAGGAAGTCTCCAGAGAGCACCTCAGGGGGGCTGAAATGTTCTGTGCATCCCCCAGAGGCAAGGGATGGACAGCCCAGCAGCATCCTGGCACCCTCAGCAAACATCTGGAGCCCCTCTCCGGCGTGGCTGGTGGCCCTGCATGTCTGAGAGCTTGGCTAATGCCCTTTGCAGCTCTGCTGACGTCTGCTCCTCGCTCCAAGGTATTTTTAGCAGGAGCTGCATCTGCTCCGGCTGCGGCTCTGCCCGCGACTCCTCCGGAGCAGATAAGGGAGCAGCGAGGAAACAATCACGGCCTCAGTTATTTTTGGCTCTGAGGAGCTCCTCACCAGCAGCATGACTTTTTAATAAACAAAATCTCCCTTCATTGAGGGCGCCGGGGAACAATCGCCCCATTGATCCCCCGCACTAAGGAGGCTGCAGAAAAGGAGCTAATGAGGGCTGGGCTGGCGGAGCAGACAAGGGGCTGCAGAACAACGGGGCTGTTCTGGGAAGGGCAGGAAAGGCTCCCGGGGCAGGAGGCTGAGCTCCCTCTCTGTCCCGGGGTCCGTTCCCACCACCCGTGCAGCCTCCCTGGCAGCTGGGACAGGGCAGAGCCTGTGGGTCGGAGCCCACCCATCCCAGGGATTTGGCTCTGAGGTTTGGGGGATGCGCCCAGATGGGATCTGGGAGGGTTTGGGCTCTGCAGGAAGAGGAGCCAGAGGAGGCTGGGTGGCTGCTGTGGGTGGCACAGGGACAATGGGCAGGAAAGGGCTGATGGAGGCCGAGACCTCCTGCCCCACTGCCCCTCCTGTCCCACTGCCCCTCCTGCCCCACTGCCTCCCACCGGGGCTGCTCTGCTCCCACACTTCATTACCCTGGGTTGGGAGGGACCCACAGGGATCATCGGGTCCAACTCTTGAGCAAATGGCCCCTGTAGGGATCAAACCCCCAGCTTGGTGTCATCAGCAATGTCCTAAGCACTGGGACAGCTAAAGAGGGTTTTGGGACGCTTCTGTTGAGGCAGATGGGTTTTGGGAAATGAGGGAGCAGCTGTGCTCAGGGCAGGTGAAATCTCAGTATCTGTGCTGGCTTGCCTGGGCTATCTGGAGATTTTGGGATGCGCTGTGGGTTCCTTTCCTGGGCCTCACAAGGGAGGTTTGCTCACTGGGAATGGCTCAGGCAGCAACACAAGATGAGGACATCTGATAAAAGGGTTTAGTGGTGAGGAACACCAGTTCTGGGGCCGTGTTAAAGTCCTCTGGAGATGCCCTTTTTCTCAGGCCTGTGTCTGGCATCAAGATGTTGAGAGGATTTGGCTCTTTGCCATAGGAGCCAGAGCAGCAGCAGAGCAAAGGGTCTCTGCTCCCAGCATGAAACTCAGATCTCTGCTGAGTTGCTCAGCTCTTCCCCGTGCACTTGGCCAACGTTAAAAGGGAAATAAAGTCTCCTCTGGAGAGATGTGGGGCTTATTTGTAAACATTTTCAAGTGTTCTGAGCTCTGCAGATGAAAGGGGCTGTTAAAGTGCAAACCAAAGTCTTCTCATCAATCCTGAACTGTGTGATAACAGCTCAATTTACTGTGCTACAGGAGCTTTCCAGCCCCTTTTGGTTGCTCTGACAGTTGATTGGGACGCTCAAATGTCTGCAGCAGTGACAACTTTCTGCAGCACCCAGCCTCCTCCTCAGCTCTGAGCTGGTGTCCAGAGCTGCCTTCCTGGGTGTTTCCTGGGAAAGAATGCACCTTGGAACAAGCAAAGCTGCCAGACAGGATGATAAAATCATGTTTTTAATGTATTTACATGCCAAAAATGTGGTTTTTTGGGCTGCAGAGGATCATGGTCAAGTTGTGTGATTTGACACGGGCTTGGCATCCACCTGGAGGAACAGGCAGACGCCAGACTCACTGGTGAGACTCAAGACCAGCTCTCAGGGCAGCCCCCATCTGTGTCATCCAACTTCTCCAGGCATTTTCCATGTGCTGGTAAAGCTGCTCCTGCCATGAGCTGCTCGGGTCAGTGACAGTTCTTCTTCCATGATGTCTGTGTGGAAACTCCAGGGAAAGCTGGGCCGGCTCCTGTGGCTGGAGGAGCAGGAGAGAGCACCAAGGATTCCAGCAGGGCCTGACTTGTTATCTGCTGGCATCTGCTCAGTCCTGGGCTCCTCTGGGAGCCTCAGATGTGGTCAGGGCTCTGGAGGAGGTGGGGAGGGCTGGCAGGCAGATGAGCATGACTGGGGCTCTGGGGCTGTGATTTCCAGTCAGGTGATCCCCCACAGGCCGGCTAAGCAGCCTTTGATTGGGGCAGACAGAGGTGCTGTCACTGGGCTGTGCTGACCCCCAGGTCCCAGCGCCACCACGCTGCTGCTCCACCCCCAGCCCAGCCCAAACCCACCCTCCAGTACAGCCACAGGAACCACCCTGCTGGACTCAGCTGCCAGGCTGGCCCCAGAGCGAGGTAAAGTTCTTCTTGTTTTCCTCCCAAAGGGACAATGACTTCCAGAAAAGTGGCTGGAGGTGTGAGAGGGCTGAGCCCGAGGGATGAGACCTCAGCCCCCTGGCACAAGTCCTGGATGAGCAGCTGTTTCCCATCAGAGGGCTGGGCTGGTGACTCAGGTGCTCCAGTGCTACTCCAGGACCCTTTTTTCCCCCCAGTTCTGGCTCCAGTGTCCCCTGTCCAGAGCCTCTCAGGGGGTGTGTGGAAGTGGGGAAAGCCTGATCTGTCCCTCTCTCTGGAGCTCTGATTTTGGCTCTCTGAGCCCTTGCCTGGAGGTTCCTGTGTCAGTCCTGGTGGTCACCCTGCCCAGAGCCCCCTCCTGGCTGCTGTGGGGTGACCCACGGCCATGAGGACAAGGACAATGTGCATTTCCTGTGCTGCCCTCAGCCGGGATGTTGGTGCTGAACGTGCCCTTGTGCCAGACTGTCTCACCCTGAGGTGTTTCTGTTCTCTCTCAGCTCCTGCTGTCTTGGCTGACCTTCATCCCTGGCTGAGGAGGAAGCTGTGCAGAGAAATGCCAAACAGCAGGTGGGAAATAGAACCAGGATAGGAAAATCACCACTGCTGAGTCCTTGGGGGAGCAGAGTAACAAATCCTTCCACCGAGAGCCTGGCACAAGGCCACCTCTGCAGACAGGGAAACGCTCTGCACCTCCATGTCCAGGGAGAGGGCTGGGGCGATGACATGGAGACCAGACATCCTGCAGGGAGGGCTGAGAGCTGGGGCATCACTGCCCATGTGCCAGGGAACAGCCAGAGCAGACAGGATCTTGCCTGGGATCCAAACAACCCATCAGTTGCCCCTCCTGCAGCTTCCAGGCTTGAGGATTTCCAGTGGCCTGGGCTGGTGGCCCCAATGCTGGGCCTTAGCACAGGGCTCAGGCACAGAAACATTGGCCCCCAATGCCTGCAGAGATGGCCTGAACAGTCCTACCCACCTTCCTTCTTCTGGCCACCTGCAGGAGCTCTGAGACGTGTCCTGGGTGCTTCAGCTGCCCTGATGTGTCTGGAGCAGCAATGGGGGCCATGACCAAGCACACGCCTCCCACCCTAGGCTGCTGCTCAGGTGTTCTCCAGGTAAAGAGGCTGTGGTTTGACACAGGGAAAGCTGGAGAGGTTCTAATCCAGGTGGGCCAGGAGGGTACCAGGGACCTTGCTTGGTCCCTCTGGTTCAGACAGGAGAGGAAGGGGATAATTGGGCAAAAACCTTACAACAAAGGAGGGGAAAGTTTTTCACTCAGCACATGTACAGCCTGAGGAATTCACACAGAGGGGGATGGTCTTGGATGCTCTTCTGGACTGGAGAGGAGGTTGGAGCCTGTCACACTGCACTTCTGGCCCCACAGGCTCCCAAAGGGATGAAGTGTCCCCTGGCCACGGCGGGGGACGAGGCTGTCCCCGGCAGCTCCGGAGCTGGGGTGGGGAGGGATGGGACACATCAGCTCTGTCACTGCAGCTCTCCCAGGGCACGTTAAAGGCCAGAGGCTCTGCCCACAGTGTCCCAGGGAGGGGTGATGGCTGCCACAGCGTTCCAGGAGCCATCTGGGTCAGTCTTGCAAGAGCTCACCGAGCGTGGCTGCCGAGTTAAGGAGGTTTTTACGGAGGGTGGGGAAGTGTCTGTGATGGAGCAGCAGGAGTGTGGCCGGTCAGGAGGAGAGGGACATTTCCTGTGTGTCTGTCCAGTGCTGGAGTCCACAGCCAGATGTGTGGGGAAAGGGAACAGTGCTAGGAACTTCTGCTCATTAATCCAGGAAATGTGGTACCCCTGGGAGAAGTGGGTAGATGTTCCTGGGTCTTCCTCGAACCCCTCTCCAAGAAGGGAAGTTATCCAAGGGCAAGGGAGTGATCTCAGCCCCAGGCCCTACCCTGTGGCTGTGAGCTTGAGAGCAGAGAGCCTGCACAGGACACTTGGCCAGGGGATAGAGGAGAATGAGAGAAGCTTTTGGCTCATCTTGGCAGGCCCAGGTCTGGTTTGCTTTTGTTTCTCTGTCTCTTTATAGCATTTGTGAATGTGTTGCTCCTGTTTGACTCTTGGGAATAGATATTTGCTTGCACCATCAGCCTGGCTTATGTTCACGGGAACTTCCCAGCTGGCTGCCAGACTGTGAGTCATTCCATCCCTCTGGGCACAGCAATCCCGAAAATCAGGGACTGGGCCTCTCCTGCAGCCCTGGCGGGCCCTGGCTGCCTGTTGAGGAGAGGGAGGCAAAACTGTGCCCAGCTGGGAGCCCAAACTGTGCCCAGCTGGGAGCCCAAGTGCAGAGCTGGGCTGGGGGAGCACCTCGAGGAGCAGCTGAGCTGCAGCGCAGGGCCGGGGAGCCTTGGTCTCGCTCAGGAGCTTGGATTCCCTCTGTGAAAGCCTTCTGGAAGAACCTCAGCTCAGGAGGGAGCCCGTGGGTGCCAGGGCCAAAGCAGGCTGGGCTGGGGCTGCAGCCCTGCAGGACACAGAGGGTGTTGCTTTNCCAGCTGGGAGCCCAAGTGCAGAGCTGGGCTGGGGGAGCACCTCGAGGAGCAGCTGAGCTGCAGCGCAGGGCCGGGGAGCCTTGGTCTCGCTCAGGAGCTTGGATTCCCTCTGTGAAAGCCTTCTGGAAGAACCTCAGCTCAGGAGGGAGCCCGTGGGTGCCAGGGCCAAAGCAGGCTGGGCTGGGGCTGCAGCCCTGCAGGACACAGAGGGTGTTGCTTTGCTGGCCCTGCCTGGCACCAGGAGCGACTCCAGGTCATGGACCTCCAGAGGTGCAGGAATGAGCAGAAGCAAAGCCCAGCACTTTCTGGAGGAGCTGGAGGTCTTGGCAGCCCTGGGGAAGCTGAGGCAGAGCTGAGCCAGGGGTGACTCTGGGGGCTGGGGGGCACAGGAGGGGGCAGGTGAGGAGGGGCAGTGCCCCCGGTACCGCCCGGGCATGTCACACCCTGTCACCACCTCCAGCTGAGGCAGTGCAGGGACGAGGGATGACCAGGGACCTTCTCAGCTCCAGGGAGCCTGGGGATGTCCTGGCACCGTGGCCACAGTGGAGGAGGATGTGACAAAGCCCCAGGCAGGTTCCCACAGCCCCATTTCCCAGCGTGTCCCATCGGGACTGGGAGCAGCGGGCCTGGAGAGGAGTCCCCGGGCATGGGACAGAGCCACGCAGGGACACCAGGGCCTGGGGAGGATCCAGGCTGTGCCACTCCAGCGTGACCACAGGGAAAGAGAAAATGCAAACTTGCCAATGCTCTCAGTATTTTACACCCCTGTTTTAGGAGCAAGGAGACAATTCCAGCAGTGATATACTTCTGTCCACTGATGTTTTCTTTAGGATCCAGTTATGAGGACAAGTTTTTCTGTGCTCTCACAAACCAAATAATCCCACTGTGCTGGGAGATGCAGCTGTGAGTGCCATGCACCGGCCTGTCCTCACTCTGGTGCAGTAAATCCACGAATGCCAAGGATTTCCCCAGGTGCTTTAATATCCATGAAACATCAGCACTGTAATCCCCAGGGAAGGGTGTGAATGTTGGGTATCATAAGGCACCAGTTGTGAGTGTTGTAAGGACAAACAGCCCTTTTTTCCTGGGGCTTCTGGAGGTGATAAACCTCAGTTAGGAAAGCATAAAGATAAAAGCACCCCGGCCGTGCTGCAGCAGAGGAGCAGAGCCAGGGCTGAGCTCAGAGGAAGGGGTTTCACTCCGTCCCTGTGCTGGGCCAGGGCTTTGGGAAAGGTTCTGAAGATGGAACCCATGTGCCTCTTCCCACAGAGCACCTGGCAGAGCTCAGGGGTGTCACTTCCTTTTGTCAGCTGCTTTGTCAGCTTGTGCTGCAGTCCCAGGGTTTTGGGCTGCCATAGAATGGAATCATAGAACAGAATCCCAGACTTGTGTTGGAAGAGACCTCAAAGCCCATCCAGTGCCACCCCTGCCATGGCAGGGACACCTCCCACTGTCCCAGGCTGCTCCAGCCCCAGTGTCCAGCCTGGCCTTGGGCACTGCCAGGGATCCAGGGGCAGCCCCAGCTGCTCTGGGCACCCTGTGCCAGGGCCTCACCTCCCTGCCAGGGAACAATTCCCAATTCCCAATATCCCACCCAGCCCTGCCCTCTGGCAGTGGGAGCCATTCCCTGGGTCCTGTCCCTCCATCCCTTGTCCCCAGTCCCTCTCCAGCTCTCCTGGAGCCCCTTTAGGCCCTGGCAGGGGCTCTGAGCTCTCCCTGGAGCCTTCTCCTCTCCAGGTGAGCATCCCCAGCTCTCCCAGCCTGGTTCCGTATGACAGAAATTCTCCTTCCCTGTCAGGGTACTTTGGATCCAGCTCTTCTCTGTCCCAAATGTCTCTGGACAATTCTCTGAGCTGAGTTTCCAGGAATACAACTTTTAATACACGGTAAAACCACATTTTATACACCTCCTTTCATTTCCTGCTGCTCTACCAATTAAACCAACATGAAAGCCATAATGCCATAAAATATGGAAACATCTAGAAGAGGAATTATGAAATAATTTCTTCTTGATGTAAGTAAGTACTCCATCCTTCTCAGTGAAACTACTTGTAATTTTTCTCTAATTACACAGCTTTTCATGGTGCTAACGAGTGATCCACAGTGAATATCCTGCCAGGGCTCTGACTTGTTACTGCTTTTGAAGTGGGAATCTTTTCTCTCTCTTTTGAAAATGAGTAAATGTAATTCCATGGTTGGGTTGATGCATAGATTCTAAATGTTTATGTATTTCAACAGCAGTACTTTGTGTTTCCTCAGCTTTATATCATTGCCAGTATGCACAAGGCCAGGTTGGACAGGGCTTGGAGCAACCTGGGACAGTGGGAGGTGTCCCTGGCCATGGCAGGGGTAGAACTGGATGGGCTTTGAGGTCCCTTCCAGCCCAAACCATTCCATTATTCTGTGTTTCTATGATTTCCCTCACACACAGCCCTGACTGTGATTTTACACAGATGTGGGTGCTTCTGGCTGATTCCTTCCCTGGTGACTGGCCCAGAACTGGTTTTGTCTAGAGTGGAGAAAAGCTGCACCAAGGAGGTTCAGACTTGATATGAGGGAACATTTCTTTAGTGAGAAGGTGATCAAACACTGGAACAGGGTCCCCAGAGAGGTGCTCGATGCCTCAGGTCTGACAGGGCTCAAGAAACATTTGGACAATGCCCTTAACAACAGCCTTTCAATTTGAGTCAGTCAGGCAGAGGATTCCTGCAGGTCCCTTACTGACCTCTTCTCTTCTCTTCTCTTCTCTTCTCTTCTCTTCTCTTCTCTTCTCTTCTCTTCTCTTTTCTTCTNCAGGTCTGACAGGGCTCAAGAAACATTTGGACAATGCCCTTAACAACAGCCTTTCAATTTGAGTCAGTCAGGCAGAGGATTCCTGCAGGTCCCTTACTGACCTCTTCTCTTCTCTTCTCTTCTCTTCTCTTCTCTTCTCTTCTCTTCTCTTCTCTTCTCTTCTCTTCTCTTCTCTTCTCTTCTCTTCTCTTCTCTTCTCTTCTCTCCCATCCCATTCCTGACTGAAATTTTAAATCTGAAGGAAAACCCCAAATGCTGGTATTTTCCCCAGGACAGATGATAACAGATTTCCACTCAGTAACACCAGGTTATTTCGTTCTGTTAACATCCAAACATAAACATTAATGCAATCCTAAATCTATTTAACCTCCACCCAGAGCATCACATTTAATTTGCTGTACTGCTGGGGACTTAGGACATTATTTTTATTACCAAACCATTCATTTAAAGCACTGAAATGCACAGCCTGTAAGCTCAGAACGAAGCTGCTCAGCCACAAAGGAGAAATCAGCAATCAGTCATTCAGTTTTGGCCTGCTCTCAAGAACAGTTTTGGTTCCAGGGTGACCACACTCCCTGACAGGAAACTTGCTCCCAGAACAACTCGGCTGCTCCGTGGGGAGGTTTTATCCTGAAATCCACTTTCCCACGCGCTCCCTTTCTCTCACATTGTGGCTCCACCTGAGCCCTGGGAGAGTCTCAGGAGGGGTTGCTTCACTCTCTGCTCCTGCAGAGCAGGTGGTCAGAGCAGGGCTGCTTTCACTGCACTTGCAGTGCATCTCCAGCACTTGGCTGAACACCACAAACCTCCTCTGCAGGGCTGAAATGGCCCCAGGGTGCCACCAAGGCTGTGGTCACCTGTCACTGCCCTTGCTTTGCTGGATACAACTGAGAAATGAAGTTCTTCCAGGAGGCTGTGGCCTGTGGAGGAGCAGCCTTTGCAGTGAAGCTGTAGAGCAGTTACCAGGCTTGCAGGAGGGGTTCATTTGTATTCCTGTGCAGGAAGCAGCCTTTTCTTCTGGCAGCCCAGGACTATCTCCCCATGCTTTCACCACCATCCCACCCCTTTGGGGCCAGGATGTGGCAATTGAGCAGCGTGGCCTGGAGAAGGAGCATTGCTGCCATTGGGTGGGGAATGAGGGGATGGAAAGCAGTTCCATGGAAAGGGTCCTGGAGGTCCTGGTTGATGGCCAGTTGGACATGAGTCAGCAGTGCCCTGGAGCCAGGAGGGACATCCCTGTCCTGGGGCATCAGGCCCGGCATTGCTGGCCAGGCCGGGGAGGGACTGTCCTGCTCTGCTCTGGGCTCTGCTCGAGCCATGGGGGCAGTTTTGGGCACCACGATATAAAAAAGATATTAAACTGTTAGAGAGTGTCCAAAGGAGGGACACAGGGATGGGGAAGGGTCTGGAGGGGCCCGTGAGGAGCAGCTGAGGGCACTGGGATTGTGAGGGGAGACCTCATTGGGATCTGCAGCTCCTCCTGAGGGGCAGCTCCAATATCTGCTCTGGGACAGGGACAGGGACAGGGAAGGGCTGGAGCTGGGCCAGGGCAGGCTCAGGCTGAGAGCAGGGAAAGGTTCTTCCCCCAGAGGGTGCTGGCACTGCCCAGGCTCCCCAGGGAATGGGCACGGCCCCGAGGCTGCCAGAGCTCCAGGAGCCTTTGGACAGCACTGCCAGGGGTGCCCAGGGTGGGGTTGTTGGGGGGTCTGTGCAGGGCCAGGGGCTGGGCTGGGGGATGCTGGGGGGTCCCTCCCAGCTGAGGATATTCTGTGATTCTGAGTTCACCACGGAGCAGACCAAGCAAGGGTGGTCACTGCCTCTTCTCTGCTCTGCAAGGGTGGATGAAGGCTGAGTCGCAGGCAAGACAGGGCTTGAAGAAGCTCCTTTTGTAGCAGTGCTGGTCATGGGGAGGAAGATCCTGGCCTCAGCACTTGCCTTTGGCATCGGCACCCAGCAGCTGCTGTGCCAGGGGGCTTGGCTGGTTCGCTGTAAATAACTCCTGGAGCCTGTGTGCTGTGCCCAGGCCCGTGACGGCAGGGGCAGGGACTGAATCCCCAGCACATGATCCCACTGGCTCCTGTCCATGGCAAAAATACCTCAGGAGGGATCAAGAACTGCCCTGTAGTCAGGACAGTTACAGTCTCTTACAAGAGCAGCCAGGCATTATCTGCCCACAAAACACTGCTGCTGAGGGATGTCTGGAGCCCAGCAGATCCCACATGACCGGGGAAATTGAGGACTGAGCCTGGAAGTCTGGCTGCTGCCTCAGCCCTGAGGAGTAGCCCAAAGACACAGCTTTCGGAGCCTCGTGCCATCCAGACAGCTCTGACCAAGGCCTGTCTTCCCCTGCCCTCTCTGCCTCCTGATCTTTTCCAACTTTTTTGGTTCTTCCTGCCAGGAGGCCCCTAATTCCTCCCCTCTGCCCATGGGGCTCTGACAGCCGTTGGCAGCAGCACTCCTGACTCTGCTCTGTGGGCACTGGGGACAGAGGGAGGTTCTCTGGTCACTGCTTATTCTGCTCTTGCCCTCCCTGATCATTCCCACTCTTTGCTGTCCAGAGGATGCTCTCTGGAAATGAGCTGCTGGGCAGGCTGGACAGCTACTGCCAACTCACCAAGCTGGGCAGGAAACCTTCTGTCCTTTCTTCCATGTAGCAGAAATACATCAAAATATTCTTCCAAACCCACATTCAACTCACTTTAGGAAAGGTGTGCTCCTTTCCTAAGTAAAGGGGTGACAAAGAGTAGAGGAAGGACCTTTCTCCTGAATTAACCTCATCTCATCTCGTCTCATCTCATCTCATCTCATCTCATCTCATCTCATCTCATCTCATCTCATCTCATCTCATCTCAGTCTCCTCATGGATTGATGGGAGGTTCCTTCCTCTGCTTTTGTCAGTCTGGAGAGAAGCAGTTCTTGGACATGATCTAAGGGGTGCCTGTGGCAAGGAGCAGCCAGATGGGGAGGAGCAGGGAAAATGTCCTGTTCTCCACTGCTCTTGGGCTGCTGAGCTTCACAAATCCTACCAAAGTCCACTTGACTACAAGAAGAGTTAAAAAAGTCTCTGGAAGGCCAACATATCAGAGATAACGGGCTGGGGGTCTGGAGAAGGAGGACTGATGTGCACTGATGGAGAAGAGGTTGCAAGGGAGGAAGGCAGGATAAAAACGTGAGATGGTGCCCAGGGCAGGGTTAAAAGCTGCTGAGGACTGAGGGAAGAGGGAATTTCCACAGCTCAGTCTTGCTCTGCACATTGCCTGCCCCCAGCCTGTGAGATTAATCACTGCCTTTCACCAACACCAGAACAAAAAGATCCCTCCCCGCCATGATATAATAATCTGAAAATTCCACAGCTCCAGTTTAGCCAGAGCCAAAAACCTCCTTCTGGAGATCCTGCTCCATTTTTCAAAGTCCCTGTGCCTTTGAAGCCAGCTCCTGATTGCAGCGGGATGACGCTCCCTTCCCAAGGAGCGATCCAGCGCTGTCTCCAAACCCTATGAATCACTCTGGCCTCGGGGAATTGCCACAAGTCACTTGAGTGGCTAAAAATATCTCTGAGGAAGCGGCACAAAAATACCCATATCCGCTGACGCTGGGCTGGGAGGGCACGCTCCAGATCAGCCTGGTCCTGTTTCTGCCTCCTCGTTCCCTGCAGGGTTGGTCCTTGGTGGGAGCAGATCCGAGCAAACACAGAGGTTTGTAGGACACTTGGTTGCTCTTTAGGGGGAGAGGGGTGGTGGAAAAAACATTTGTGTGGTTTAAAGGTGGCCCTGAGCTCTGATTTCCAGGGGATTCTGAAGTTCAGGTGGTTCTTCCAGAGCAAGGAGTGCTAAGCAAGGGGCTGAGGGTACTCTTAGAATCATGGAATTAAGCTTGGCAAAGGCCTCTAAGATCATGAGTCCAGCCATTCCCTCTGGAATGCACTGCCAAGGCCACCATTAACGATGTCCCCAAGTGCCACATTTACACATCTTTTGAATCCCTCCAAGGAGGTGGCCCCATCGCTGCCTGGAGCAGTTCCAATTCCTTACCACCCTTTCCACTGGGAATTTTTCCCTAATATCCAAACTAAACCTACCCTGGAGCAACTTGAGGCTGTTTCATCTTGTCTCCAGGACTGGGAGTGATTCACCTCCCCTGCAGCTGCTTCCAGCTGTGTCCCTGTGTTTATCTGAACCAGTCTTGCCGGGAAGATTTCATCCCAACAACTTCTCAGTGAGAAGCTACAGGTGACAGAGGGACAGAAGGTGATGCACAGCCTGGATGTGGTGCCCAGCTGCCCATGGGCCCTGCAAGGAGCTTCTCCCTGCGATGGTTCAGCACACAGGAGCAGCTGTGATGGTTCCCCAGGCTGCCCCATGCAGTGTGGCCAGGAAGGGAGTTCAATGTCTCACACACCTGCACAGGTCCCATCCAGGCAGGAATAAATCAGTCCATCTCAAAAATACACTCTTCTTTTCCTGTTGTAATAAATGCTCTTCCCCAGCCTGGACTCCAGCAGGTCCAGCACCATCCAGTCCTGGAGCAAGAGCTCCTCGGAGCTGTGAGCACTTGTGGGGTTTTAGGAGCATCACAGAGGGGATTATCCCAGCCAGTGCCTCTGGCTGAGGGCACATTTCTCCTGCAATCACTTCTAGTTCATCCCAGACCTTGAGTTTACAGCACAGTGCTGGTTTGCTGTGCACTGCTTTCAAAGGAGGCTGATGGTCAGATGGAGATGCCCCCATGGGTCTGTCCCACATCCTCAAGGGCATCAGAGCTGTCCAAAGACAATTCCTTGTCACTCCCACGTCAGCACTGGGAGGCTGCCAGGACAGTGAAATTCAGCCCATTGAGTCCAGCTGTCCCACCTGGAGGAGAAATGTCACCTAAGCAGTGACCCAGACTCACGAGTCTGATGTCCTGGGTTTCCAGGGGAGAATGGACATGGATGATTGTGGCAGTGGCCATAATGCCAAAGAGAGCACAGGCTCTCCATGCTGGTCCTGTATATAGAACACACACTTTGACTTTATGGCAGCTCGGAATGATGTCACGGCCCAAGTGGAAACTGGTTCCAGTGAAGGAGCTTGGCCGTTCCCCAAATTCTGGAACAAGGCATGCTGAAATGAAAGGGGGAAGACATTTGGGTTGGGAAAAGTGTATATATCTAAAAAAATTGAGTTTGACTGCAAACAAAGCTAAGAATGAAAAAAAAAAAAAATTTTGGAAAGAGTCAAGTAAACATCCTCCATGATGATATTTCCAGACAGTAGAACTATGGTGCAAAGCTGGCCTGGATTTGTTTATGCTGGAGACAGTCATATCCGAGTGGAGGATTATTGCATTCACTTCCAGAAATAGCTGGAGAATACAAGCACCAAACATCACCCCTGTACAAAGGTTACATCTGCTGGAGGCGCAGCACAGATCCCCAGGCAGCCACAGCCCAGGGACTGATGTCACAGCAGCAGGAATATTTCTCTGAGTGCAGGTACCTGGTGTCTCCTTAACTTACAGGAATTGGGGCAGATGGTTAAACCAAAGCTTATTTCCCCATGGCTTTTACCGATTCAACACATCTCCCTCTAAGTCACCAAAGTTATTTCTGTTCCCCAGTTCTGTTCTGGTGAGGTCTGAGCCCTCGGCATCTGCTGCATCCTTGCTCTGTCCATGGAAAGAAAATCTACAAAACACCACCACAACAGAAAGCAAAGCAGAATAACAAACAATAAGGCATTTAAGCCCTTTTTGCCCACTAACATTTGCTTTATTTAGGTGGCCCTTGATCCCCCCTCCCCAAAGGCAGGCGGGAGAGGGGCCGGAGCTGCACATCCTGCGGGCGAGCTGGGGGCCAGCTGCTGCCCACCGGCACCAGGCCAAGGAGCCCAGGCAGCAAAGCCAAAGCAGAAATGCAGCTCCAGTCTGTTTGCCCCACGCTGGCCCGCGGGAGGGAAGGGTTTTCCCGTGGGAAGGGCTCTTTGGGATCAAGAAACGCGTTGGTAACCCAGCGGAGCCTGTCTCGCTCCTGGCGCCGCCCGGGCTGCGACCGAATCACCGAGGAGAGAGGGGGAAAGAGCCCCTCACGGAGCCCTGCAGCGGGGCCGGGGCCTACGCGGCGCCAGTCAGCCCTGCAGCGGGGCCGGGCACGGGGACAGCAGGGCCGGGCACGGGGACAGCAGGGCCGGGCACGGGGACAGCAGGGCC
>VZSE01001855.1:0-21224 GCA_013398275.1 Promerops cafer | reverse complement strand
GGGGACACCAGAGACAGGCAGGGGGACACCAGGGCCGGGCAATGGGGACACCAGGGCCGGGCACAGGGGGGACACCAGGGCCAGGCATTGGGGACAGCAGGGCCGGGCACGGGGACACCAGAGACAGGCAGGGGGACACCAGGGCCGGGCAATGGGGACACCAGGGCCGGGCATTGGGGACACCAGGGCCAGGCAGGGGGACACCAGGTCCAGGCAGTGGGGACACGTCTGTGATGTCCTGTGTGGGGATCTCATGGGCCCCACACAGCACAGGTGAGAGCTGAGACCTGGCTCGGTGTCCCGGGTGCCACGGGTGCTGCAGGAGCTGTGACCCAGGAGCACAAAGGGGATGACTTGGTGCCAATGGGGGCGGGGTGCATCAGTGTCTCAAATCCAGGTTAATTTTCTGCAGGGCAGCCAATGTCCCCTGGCTGTGGGTGCTGGTGGCAGCTGCTCCAGCCAAGGACAGGGCTCTGAGGTCCCCCTCACCCCACTGGAGGTGCTGCTCCCTCTGCAGTGTGACCCGGGGTGGGAAAAGCAGTTGGGAGGTGCTGGGCTTGGTTAAGGAACATCTCCCATGGGCACATCAGGGAGGGGGTGTTTGGGGGGGTTCTCTGGGCATCTTAAGAGCCCTCATCCCGTTATGGAATCATGGATATCCTGAGCTGGAGGGGCCCACCAGGATCAGTGAACCCCTGGCCCTGCCCAGACACCCCAACAACCCCACCCTGGGCACCCCTGGCAGCGCTGTCCAAAGGCTCCTGGAGCTCTGGCAGCCTCGGGGCCGTGCCCATTCCCTGGGGAGCCTGGGCAGTGCCAGCACCCTCTGGGGATGAATCTTTGATGCCTCATTTCAAAAGTTCATGGCAGGATGACAATGAGGCTTCCATTCCTCTTGTATTTTTATATTTTTATCAAGCCATAAAACACTTTCTGTGGATGAATGGTGTTAATTTGAGACTTGTCCTTTGGCAGAATCAGGGTTTATCAGGAGGTTGCAGCCTGTCCAGATCTCCTTCTACCTGGCACACATGGACACATCCCTGACAGCTTCAGGAGATCCAGGAGGTTTGGAGCAACAGAGAGACCTGGGATTCACTGCTTCAGAATCAGAGCCTTCCATAACTCACCCCCCCTAAAACATGTGCATTCTCAATCTCACACACAACAAGCCTGCTCTAAAAATTCACCACTTCTCTGATGTTTATGATGAGAAGTCAGCGTGGATTTCAGAGAAAATGATTGATTTAGGCTAAGTGAGTGTCACGTGCTGAGATCCCTGTGAAGTCAGGTGTCTGCAAGACAACACACCCAGGCAAACAAAACCCTCATTCTGCTCTGCACTGTTGTGGTTTTTCTTTCAGAGAAGGTTGGTGTTTATGGCCAAGGAATTTGTTGTCAGTCCTTGGCTGTAATTTACACTTCAGCGGATGCATGTTATAAATTGTAGCATGCAAAGATTAATGCAGGCTCATTTTTAAAGCATTCTTATGCATTTTGAAATGAACATTGAAAGCCTTCAGCACTTGCATACCAAGCACTTTCCACCTCTCCTGCCATCTGTATTGTATTAAGGAATATAAAAACTTCAGCTGGGCTATTCCTGCTGAATTCCCCGGGATAACTCTCAGGAAGAAGAGAGGGCCATTTTATGATGGGCTGCCTCAACATTTCTTTGTATTTAATAGGAAAAAGATCCCAAATCCTCTGCAATTCTTCAGCCCTTTGCTAGGGGAAGGAATTAATAAACTTCTGTTCCTCAACACAATGCATTTACACCATATTTTGCTGTTTAACACATGTGGGTTGAGAACTTGGGAGTAAATATTCAGCCTTCCCCCCCGCTTTTAATTTCTGACTTTGAAAATTAAAATTTTAGTGGCAAGTGATGAATCATCATCAGAATTCAAACCATATGGTGGAAGCACTTCTCACATTTTCAACTCTTCCCAGTGCTGCTTCTTCCTTGAAAATAACTCGACAATAGATTATTTCCCTCTTAGCTAAGCTGTAATGAGCCACATGAAATGCTTTGAAATCCTCATGGTTTCAGACTTCAGAAACCACAAATAAAAGTATGAATATTTTAGCCAAGTCTTCCATTATTCTCTCCAAAGAGTAGTTAATACATTATTGGTGATACACGGAGCTTTTGTCCCACAAAAGGATCATTTTAGACATGGAAAACAACTGTATTTAGCTGGCTGTCATGAGAGTGTCCGTGGATGATGAACTGTGCTGCACATCTGTGTCTTCTGCAGTGCTCCTTTGCTTATTCTCATGTTTTGCTATTTCTTAGCAACAAAAGGAAGTTTGAAGAGCTTTTCTTTCCCTAGAAATTGCACTAGAAGTGTCTTTATGCTCCACTTTTACACTTGACAGGGCACCACGAGCATTTGAGGCATTTCCTTTGCTCATCCTGCTCAGCCTTGGGAGTGTTACCACTGTCTGTGCTCAATCCTGTATCCATGGCCGTGGAAAAGGCAACAGCACTTCCAACACCTGCATTTGTGAATTGAAAATTGCTCTTGGGGCAAGTCACAGGCTAAATCTGACCTAGATCCAAGATTATCACTGGCCAGGCACGGGGCAGTGTTCAGTGCAGCTGTGGTGTGAGGGGCTGCTCACCCCCTCCTCTGCCTGGAGCTGGGTCTGGTTCAAGGCTGTGACAGCTTCAGGTTCTGTTCTTCTGCTCAGACTTGGGTGTCCTGGAGCCCAGAGAAATTCCTCTGCTCTGGAGCCAGGCTGGGAGAGCTGGGGGGGCTCACCTGGAGAGGAGAAGCTCCAGGGAGAGCTCAGAGCCCCTGCCAGGGCCTAAAGGGGCTCCAGGAGAGCTGGAGAGGGACTGGGGAAAAGGGATGGAGGGACAGGACCCAGGGAATGGCTCCCACTGCCAGAGGGCAGCCATGGATGGGATATTGGGAATTAGGAATTGTTCCCTGGCAGGGTGGTGAGGCCCTGGCACAGGGTGCCCAGAGCAGCTGGGGCTGCCCCTGGATCCCTGGCAGCGCCCAAGGCCAGGCTGGACACTGGGGCTGGAGCAGCCTGGGACAGTGGGAGGTGTCCCTGCCATGGCAGGGCTGGCACTGGATAGTTAATGTCCCATCCCACCAAGCCTTTCTATAATTCTGTGATTCAATAATCTCTGCTGGTCCCCTGGGTAGCCCAAGTGCATCTGCTGGGTGTTTCCACTTCCCTGAGGTTTGACTCAGTATAAGAAACATTTAGAAACTTTTTTTTTTTTCTGTGCCAAACTCCCTAAATTTTGGTTCAGAAACTAAATTTTGATTTGCTGTCCTTGGGCTGTCCCCTGGCTCAGAGCCTGGAGAGGACAGTGAGGGGAGGGGGACCATCCATCTCCTCCCTGTGCTCTGATGGGCTTTGCTCTTGACATGATCCTCTTCTCAAATAAAAACATTTTCAGTTTGGGGGTGGTTGGTTTTTAAACCTGGCCCTTTTCAAGGTAATGTCAGGATGGAAAAAACAGGTTTTTCTGGGTAAAAAAGCTGTTCTGAGAGTTCCTCTGCCCCCTGTCTCCAAGGACCCTCTCAGCACGTGCCTGTTGTCTCCCCAGAAATGTGGAGAAGCTGCTCTGGGGGCTCCAGGCCTGGCTGGAAAAGCGTTTGCCCCATAAATCCCCCTGTTCTGGCTCGGGCAGGGCTCACCAGGCTCACCAGGGACTCCCTTCCTGCACAGAGCCCAGCTCGGTGCCCATGGCCTGTCCAGCCCCACGCCGTCCCCACGGGGCCCTGGCCATGCCCTGCTGAGGGATTTGGGCCAGAGGGGCTCCTCTCCTTCCGTGTCAGCCCCGTGTTTCCACCCTGACTCCTCCTTTCCTGCCTTTCCAGGCTGAGTGCTCCCAAAATATCCCCCCCATTCCCAGTCAGAGAGACAGAAGGTAGCCTTGCTCCTGATCTGTTTTGCAGACAGTGGCTGCTCCTCCCCATGGCCTCAAAAAGTCTCTATCAGCAACAGTTAAAATCAAAGAAATCATACCAGAACGAGGATTTTACACATTTCTTATATTATAATTAATTGTTTTTTCTTTTCCTGAAGAAGAGTGTTGAGATTTCCTCTGCTGGGTTGATTTTCTTGTATTTGAATTCTTATTTTTTTTCCCCCTAAGAGGAGTGTTGAAATTTCCTCTGCTGGGTTTGCATCTAGTGGAAGAAGGATCATGACCATGCCTTGCTTCCCACTGGATTCAGCCCCACACAAGCCCTGAGCAGGGGCCACGCTGCACAAAGAGCTGCTGTAAATCAGCCTGGCAGCAGCAATAAAATCTGACAGCACCAAAAGAGCCCCTCGTTGGCTCTGCAAACTGGAAAGGTCTGGCCCCACGGCAGGGTTTGTGTTTAGAAATGCTGCTTGCTAATTTGTCCACAGCCTGGTTTATATATTTATTTCTGTATTCTGAGTGGAGCTGCTTGCTTTGGCCAGCCCCAGGGGCTCTCTGAGCTTGGTTTCCAAAGCACAGCCGTGGAAAGGGAAGGGGCAGACTGCTGCAGCAGGCAGAGTTACTCATTTGTCAGCACAGCCTCCAGGATTATTTTTCCAGGTGCATTTTGTAAGAGGCACAAGGCAGGAGAGGCTTCTATGCAACCCAGTGAGTCTTGGCCCATCCCTGAGGGGGGATCCTCCCCAACCTGAGAGCAGCACAAATGCAGCAGCCAGGTTAAAAATGCACCTCTGGTTTCTTCTCTGGCAGTGGGAGGGAGGTCTGAGAGCTGCAGGAGGTTTTGGGGTTGGTCTCTGCTGGCTCTCGTGGATCTGACAGTTGGACGTGGAATAGTCAGGACTGCAACACCTTGGGACATTCCCCAGGTCCCCCTGGGGACAGGGGCTGGGAAAGGGGCCTGGAGCCTGTGCAGGGAGCAGAGCTGCCCTGGGGAGCTCCTGGGGCAGTTCAGAGCCTGTGGGAAAGTGGAGCCAAGCCCTGGGAGCAGCATTCATGAGCTGGGGGAGTCCCATGAAAAAGGAACGGGAATGTTGCCGTGGCTTTCAGTGGGGCCAGGATTTCAGGATTTCTGCCTCTCCCTGTGGGGTGGCCCGAGCAGGGTCTGGCAGCAGCCATCTCTGCAGACCCCAGCTGGTGACTGCTGGTTCCAAACTGGTGGTAAAGGGCACTGAACTGGGCCATTCAGCTGCCTAACACAGGTGATGGTGCTCCAGGGAACCTGCAGCATCTGCAGGGCTGGAAGATCCAGCACAGACCCCCAGGATCTCCTTTAGGATACCCCAAATACCAAACCAGGCTTGTGTGGGCAGCTGTCCCTTCCCGGGTGTCACTGGGCAAAGCTCCCCCCCGACCCTGGGGATGCTCCCCAGTGCCCAGCACAGACCCCCAGCTCTGCCCTGAACCCCACCAGCATCCCCCAGAACTGAGCTTAGGCCAGACCGAGTCCAGAGCAGAGGCTGAGGCTCCATGGATTTGTCTGTGGGGATGCTCGTGCTCCTCCTTTGGCCTTCCCTTCATCCTTACCCTCCCTTCCCTCCGCTGGGACGAAGCAGGGAGTGAAAAATCCTCCCTCGACTTTTCAAGCCTGTTTATCTTTATTCAGCCTCATGTTTGGCCCCCTGGAAGGGACCTGGGGCCTGTCCAGCTCTTGGCCACGCTGGGGGACAAGCAGAGGTGCTGACCAAGGTGGAGCTGTGCCAGACTGAATGGAATGCTGCCAAAATCCACGGATCCACAGGGATGGTGCCCAGTCCTGTCCTTGTCACCGGGCTCCAGGACCAACCTTACCCAAAGCAGGGCACTTTGCTGGGATTCATGATTTTAAACAGGAGAGGGAGGGAGGCACTGCAGAGATGAGGAGTCCTTGAGACAAATCCAGCACTGATAATTCCTACCAGACAAACAGAAACCACTTTTTATATACAGTGACAAAAATAATGGGAATAACAAACACAGTGGGTAGAACATTTTGACTTTTGGTGAAGCACTGGGCACTGGTATTTTTTCAGCATCCTTTGGTTGCCCACTGGCTTGGACAGCCCCAAAGTCCTGGTGAATGTTCAGCAACCACAGCTCTAGGTGGGCTCTGCAAGATTTACCTTCCTGAAAGGCACCAGCCCAAGGAGAGCCAAGGCCTGTTCTGAGTGCCATGAGGTAAATGAATCCGGGTTTGTTTCTTTCCTGAACCTCCCAAATGAGGGATGTGCTTTATTTCCACAGCCCCTGTGTCACCCGAGTGCTTTGGTGTCTCCCACACAGCTCTGGGAAATGTGGGAACAGCACCCAGGAGCAGCTCCTGCCCAGGCCAGGTGCTCACAGGGCAGAGAGAAGCTTGCAGGCAGTGCCTGGGCTGGCCAGGGGTGGGACTGTCCCCTCCCAGGGCAGGAAGAAGGGAGGGGAGGCCAGAGAACGCAGCCCGCAGCAATTTCTGCCCCACTGCCCTGATGCCCGGGCTCGTGGCTCGGGGGTGGTGCTCGGGCAGGGCAGGGATGCTCCTCCAGGGCAGCTCCTGACCCTGCACCTCCAGAGGCACTGCGTGGGCTCTCTCCACTCTCCTGCTCTGGCCAGTTCCTCCACTCTCCTTCTGGACCTCAGGTGTGCCCCAGTGGGGCCAAGGACCTGCCCTGCAGGAGATTTAACTCGAGCACACCCACGACTCTGTCTGTACAGTCAGGCCAGAGTCCTTGACAAGACAGCAAAATCTCTCCTTTCCCAGTGATCCAGCATGGATTTTCCAAAGGAACTCAGTTTCTCCTCTGCAGATGGTCTCTGCTGAGGGCACAACTCCCTCTCTGATGCTATTCTGGGGTTTCCTGCTGCTCTATACATTACCGGGGGATACTTGCATAATTCTAAACTCAGTCCTATGTAGGCCACTTCTTATTTTTAAAAAGGAAGTTCAAAGTCAAATCCTCCCCAAAACTCCTTGAGAAGTCTATTAAGGTGTGTCCTACTTTCTTACAAGTCCCTCAACCAGAACATTCCCCCATGAACTCCTCCTCCAGCCATCCCTCCTCAGCAGCACCATGGGTACCACGTCAGCCGTGTCCCCATCCCTGTGGGGACCTTCTCCACTCTTCCCACTCCCACCTGGTACCCAATGGTACTGGTACTGGTACTGGTGACCCTGGTACTGGTACTGGTACTGGTACTGGTACTGGTGACCCTGGTACCCAGTGCTCACTGTGCTGTGAGCAGGGGAGAGCTGCAGGGGATCCTGTGGTGGCCACCCCGAATCAGCATGTGGCTGCCAGAGGAGATGTGCCAAGGCCTTGCTGGTGTCCCTTGTCCCCCGTGCCACTCTGAATGACCCTGGCAGAGCAGTGGGGCCCCGTGTCCTGCTGCTGCTGAGTTTGGGGGTGTTTGAGAGTGAGTGAGATCAGCTGGATCTCAAATAAAATTCCCCTCTCTGTCTGAACAGCCTTGCCCTGAGCTCTGCTGTGCCTGTGGAGCGTCGTTGCTGGATCCCTGCTGAGGAATTTCATCCACCTGAGCCTCCAAGTGGGAAAAGCCCTTGGGAGATTGGAGCTTGCATTGCCAAGGTCACCCCTCTGGTTGTACTTCTGCACTCAGGATGACACCTCTGGCTGCAGCTCCAGTGAAGGGAAACACAAGGAGCTGCCAGAACTGGCACTGAAGGCTGCTTGCAGCCCTGGAGTTATTATTGGGATCCAGATCTGTGTTTTATTTACAGGTGCTGCAGGCTGGGGGTGGCCGTGCCTGTGTTCCCAATCCTCATCTCCTTGTCCGTGCTGGGTGCTCACCAGATGTGCTGCCAGATCTCTGCAGAGCAGCAACTGAGAGCTTAGCACTGCTCAAGCAGGAGGAGGAGGAGGAGGAGGAAGGGGAAGGGGAAGGGGAAGGGGAAGGGGAAGGGGAAGAACATGTGTAAGGTGAAACACTGGGTCCTCCTCAAAAGAGATCATTGGCTTCCAAGGGTCTGGGTTTCACTCAGCCTTGACAAATCAAATGAAGAGACTCCCCGGAGGATGGGAATTAGCACCTAAAACCATTACTAAAACCATTATCATCGCCAAGTTTATTAAAATAACTGCAACTGCAGAGATGTGTTAATGATGACAACACAAACCACAGTGCTAGGGCTGACTCATAGGAAACCAGGCATTTTCCTTCTCCCCACTCATGGGCCTGCTCCCAGAGAGCCACTTGCTGCAAGCCAGGATCCCAAAATCTGAGTGAGAACTGTTCCTGAGAGCTGGGAGAGCCAGCGTGTGAGTCATGGTGTCTTTGGATACCTACAAGGTTTTCCTGACTGTCAGTGGGTGCTAGAAATAGAAAATGCAGTTAGGAGAGACTGAGATAGAGATAAATCATCCCAAACCCTGATTCATCAGATTTTTGGCCGTGGGCTATGTGGGAAGAAAGCCCTTGGCCTGCAGATGAAGAGCCCTGTGTCATTACCAGTGATGCAGCCGAGGAGAAAGGTTCCAGCCAGCACAGAAACACCCGGCTGGGCGGGGCTGGAGCTGTCTCCACAGCACGGGGGATTTTTAGAACTGGCAGGAATATTATCTGGAAACTTCTCCTGGTGCTTGCCCTGCCTGGTGCAGGTGCAGCAGCACTCAGAGAAGCCTCGTGGACACCTCGGTGGGAAAAGGAAAGTTTTGTGAGGAGGGTTTGCTTGCACAGCATCCAGGAAGCTTCCCAATAGAGCAGGTTCCCAATAAGGAAAATCAGACTTTCCAGCATACTTTCCTAGAAAGCAGCATGGAAAGTCCTTTTCCCTGTCCCTGCAGTCCTTGTATCTCTGATGATGGGTGCTTCAGGAGAGATTCAGCCTCCCCTTTCCTCCCTTGAAATCAGTTTGGTTTCCTTTTGTTTTATCATTAAATCAGCCCAATCCTTATTGGATATAGAGCAGCAATTTTACATGGAATCATGGAATCAGAGACTGGATTGGGTTGGAAAGGAACTTTAGGACCAATTTATTCCACCCCTGCCATGGCAGGGACACCTCCCACTGTCCCAGGCTGCTCCAGCCCCAGTGTCCAGCCTGGCCTTGGGCACTGCCAGGGATCCAGGGGCAGCCCCAGCTGCTCTGGGCACCCTGTGCCAGGGCCTGCCCACCCTGCCAGGGAACAGTTCCCAATTCCCAATATCCCATCCATGGCTGCCCTCTGGCAGTGGGAGCCATTCCCTGGGTCCTGTCCCTCCATCCCTTGTCCCCAGTCCCTCTCCAGCTCTCCTGCAGCCCCTTTAGGCCCTGGCAGGGGCTCTGAGCTCTCCCTGGAGCCTTCTCCTCTCCAGGTGAGCACCCCCAGCTCTCCCAGCCTGGTCCCAGGGTGGGGGCAGCTCTGCAGGTGGGGTCTCACCTGAGTGGGGCAGAGAGGCAGAATCCCCCTCCCCTGCTGCCCCCACTGGGGCCCAGCCCAGGCTTGGGGGGCTCTGGATCTCAGCTCAGTCTGGGAGCCCATTCCTGGGAGCTTCTGGACACGGCCCAGTGTGATGCCACAGTTATTTATCAGTCTGCATCCCTCTCCTGGAGCCCCTGGGGCTGGAGTCCCGAGGGATCTCAGGAACACCCAGCTGCAGGCACTGGAGTGGCAGCAATTTGCTCTTGTTGAAGGCCCAACCTCTGCCTTTATTATTAGCTTGATAATTACTTTGTTGTAAAAACTCGTCACCCTTGGAAGTAATTAATTTCTTGGAACCAAGCACAGCAGATGGGCTTCTAATTTATTTGAAATCACGTAGGAAGCAGGGGAGTCTCTCGCTCAGTTTGATAAACACGGCATTTTAACCTGGCAGTTTATTCCCTTTCAGACTTCCTAGGAAATCTCCCTTCGGGGATTGGATGCTGACTCACTGCAGGGCTGAAAGGCTCAGGATGGGATCAATTTAAGAAGCGTGGCCTTGCTTTAATCCTTTCTGGGCACATTTCCTGTGGGCAGGATGTGCAAATAGCCCGGGAGGAGCCAGCCTGCTGAGCCTGTGACAGATTTATTGGGCTGGCCAGGTGCAGAGGTCCCCTGCAAACAGCTGGAGCTCTCCTCATGCCCCCTGACAAGGAGGATTTTCCCCATATGCCAGCCCTGCTCCAGCCCCTGCTGCCGGGTAATTCACTGCCCTGCAGGGCTCTGGGGTGGGATTTCAGCTCCTCAATGGCAAAGGTTTCCATTCATGCTCCAGTCTGCCCATCTGTTCTCTGGCTCGCCGAGTCCTAAATTCTCCTTCCTGCAGCTTGAAAGGACAGCTGAACTCGGAATATTGGGC
The DNA here is from genome assembly GCA_013398275.1 of Promerops cafer. NCBI lineage: Eukaryota > Metazoa > Chordata > Aves > Passeriformes > Nectariniidae > Promerops > Promerops cafer. The sequence goes on along the minus strand of VZSE01001855.1, from coordinate 11,032 downwards.
TGGGAATAACCAGGCAGCTGACAGAAAGAGAGAGCAAAGCTCCCAGCAAGGAAAATGAGGGTGAAACAAGAGCAGGAGAGCTTGGGCTGCACTGGAGCACAGTGGAGGCACTTCAGGCTCATCAGTTTTGGCCAAAATCTGAGTGGGAATGAGCCAGTGAGGGAATAATGCCAATGCCTGGGGAAAGGAGGTCTGGCATGCAGGGATCTCCTGTCTTGATGGGGGTGAAACTCCTCTCTCTGCCCTGGTTTGGGTTGGAAAGGTTCTTAATGATCAACTATTCCAGCCCTGCCATGGCAGGGACACCTCCCACTGTCCCAGGCTGCTCCAGCCCCAGTGTCCAGCCTGGCCTTGGGCACTGCCAGGGATCCAGGGGCAGCCCCAGCTGCTCTGGGCACCTGTGCCAGGGCCAGTTTTTGCTCCCCAAGGGCCACTGAGCTGGAGAAACTGTGACCCCATAACCCACAGGGCCTGGAAAATGTTTTTTGAATAATTCCAGCAATAGCTGTAGAAATTTCTAAAGGAAATTACAGTGGAAATACCCACATTTTTTTTCCCTTTGCTCAGTAGAAAAATAACTTCCCCTCCCAATTTTTCAACATTTCTGCAGAAATCAGAGCTCTTCCTGGAACTGGGTTCTTAAAATTTTGTGGAAATCCTTGGCAAACGCTTCGTGTGGGAGGCTTCTGGACAGTTGGTGTCTGTCTGTCAGCCCAAGAACCTAAATCCTGGAGGGAGTGCTGGGGGCAGATGACAACCAGAGGCTACTGAAAGTGTGCAGTCACCTAATGTGCAGTAATTAAATGTGGGATCATTAATGGAAGCATGAAGGCTCCCAAGGGCCCCCCAAAATTCCCTCCCAGCAGGAGCAGGCAGAGCTGCACCTCCCAGACATCAGGGCTCTGCTGGCTCGTGCCACTTCCCATGGATGTGTCTCCTCCTGGAGGAACCATCCAGCCCCAAAGCCCCTCTGGGACCCCGGGGATGGTGTTGGGGGGCTCCCATTCCCCCCCAGTTCATTTCCTGAGAGCTTGGTCCTCGTTTGCTCACTATGGGAGAGGAAACCAAGGTCCAGAGCACTCGAATCCCTGACATTTTCTCCCTGTTCTTTCAGGGAATGACCTAATCCATGCTATTGTTTCCTGCTCCACTTGAATTTCCACTTAGCCACATTTCCATTCTTTCCGCAGTTCTTAAAATATTTTTCGACCTTTTTTACCAGGAAAGAGCAGAGACCTGACCATGCCTTTTTTGTTCAGTTTGGGAAAAGGTCATTTCTCCACAACATATTTTTGTTCTGTTTATACAGAACTTAGCAAAGAGAAGAAAAATGTGGAGTTTATTCCTGCTGAGGAAGGAGAAGATTTGCATTTTCCAGCCCTGGCTCGAGCAGCTTTTAGCCCTCGCTATTGGCTGGGCTGCTCTGCCCTCTCTGTGCCCTTAATCTGGGGGATTAAGAGCAATATAGATCTGCCCACCCTGCTTGTGAATTTATTCCTAAAATAGTAAACAGATGCAGCCTTGAAAAAAGGAATAAATCATGGTTCTATAATCACATCCTTGATATCTTTGCTGAGTTTTCTCCTGTTTTCAACTGCAAAAATCAAAAGATTCTCTCTTTTTTTTGGGACTTTTTAAAATCCTTTTATACACCCCACTGCTGGGAACTCTTCCTTCAGTGCAGCTCATCCTTTGGCCCAATCCATCCCAGTTTATGGAGGTGATTTTTCTTAGGAAAGCCTTGAACACGTCCAAGATAACATTAGCAGGTGGCCTGAAGTTCTCTGCATGTCCCTCCCAGCCACCAAACAGGGCGTGAGGGACCCACTTCAAGGACTTCATGGAGCTTCTTAGGTCTGAGGGACACAACTGGGTTTGTAGGACTGATTCCTCTCCTGTCCTCTCCTGTCCCGTCCTGTCCCATCCTCTCCTGTCCCGTCCTGTCCCGTCCTGTCCCGTCCTGTCCTGTCCTGTCCTGTCCTGTCCTGTCCTGTCCTGTCCTCTCCTCTCCTCTCCTCTCCTCTCCTCTCCTCATTTTCTGATCCTCCTTTGATCCTCTACACCTGATGCTGCAGCATGACCACAAACCCCACACAGAAGGAAACACTAAGGACAATCCTTGTGGAATTGTGCATCTCATTTTTCCTGCTCTAAGTTCCTGTCGTGGCTTCCAAACCTCCTCATCCTTTGGTGTGCTGGAGTCAAAGCATTTGGCTGAAAAGGAGTCACAGCATGGATACAGTATAAACCCAGACATGGGATATAAAAAGCCTGCTTCTAAATTTAAACCTCTGTTAACAGCTAATTTAAGCAGCTAATTATACTAAAAATGCGTGAGCCCCAAATTTGCCAATTAAAAGTTAATTAAACGAAAACTCAGTGAGCTTCAATTTGTCAGTTAAATCCATCTGCTTCCTGAAGCTTCCTGCGATCCCACAGCTTCAAAGCTGTGCCTGCAGTGGGAACCATCGTCTGAGCCGTCACAGCCAGACACATGTCCAAAATCCCAGAAAAAGCCCCGAGCTCTGTAAAACCCAGGAGCAATTAGCAGCCTCAGCCCTTGGGAGCGTGCCCAGACATCTCACACTGGCTGCGGCCCATTCGGGGAGGAGGGCTCCGGATGCTGCTGGATCTTTCCCGGCTCCCTGCAGGTGAGGACAGGGGACACGGAGCTGGGCAGGGGACAGTGGCGCAGGGCTGCGAGCGGGCAGCACAATTAACGCCGCCACTCGTTAAGCCCGCCGATTCCCAGCAATAATTACTGTCTGCCTGCAGACGGTGGAATACCCCTGGACACGCTGCCCTGCGGCCGCCCCATCCCCGCTGCCTCCATCCCGCGGGATGCCCGCGGGCTGTGCCGCACCGGGATCAGCCCCGGCGGGCTGCGGGGGCACGGAGGCGCCGGCGCTGGCATCAGTGCTCGGGACAGGGTTCTGGGGCTTTCGGGCTGTCCCTGGCAGCTGATGGTGCTTTTCATCGGCCACATCAGCTGGCGGCTTTCTTACTGTGCTCGCTGAGTCCAGCAGCGCTCGGAACAGAAGAGCGGATCTCGGAATCAGCTCGTTCCCTCGGAGCAGGGAAAGGGGGAAGGGGAGCAGCCGCGGCCGGGACACGGGGGCTGCTCGGCTCCTGTCCTGCCTGCTGGGTGCTAAACACGACGGAAACACCGGGACACGGGGGATCTTTGCTGCTCGTTTCAGGTTACCCTGCTTCACGGGTTTGGCACGCTCAGCTGGACACCAAAGGAATTTGCTTCCAAAATAAATAAAAAACCCCATCAATGTTTCTGTCCCTCCCTGTCCAAATCTTGCTGCCCACACGCTTCAGAGCAGAAGAAAGATTTTCACTGATGTTGCCTGAGCTGGAATTTCAATTTCCAAGGGATGCAATTTCAGGTTCCACAGCCCAGACTCTGCTTTGGTACCTGGGTGTTAGCCCAGCAGTGAAGCCACCACCTCCTGCACACGAGCATCCACCCTAACTGGTGCCAAACCAATGAGAGACAGCGGCTCTGCAATTTTGGGCAGCTCAGAAACTCCAGGGACACATCTGGAGGCAGGCAGGGCTCCCCCCACTGCAGCCACCCAGGTGGCTGGGCTGGGACATGGCTCCCTGATTTTCAGCACCAGCGTTTCTGCCACCCCCAGCACCAGCAGAGCACCCAGGGCCTTGCTTTGATCTCTCTTTGCCTCAGCTCTCTCAGCTGCCCATGTGCTCTCCAGCTGGGAATCTTCAGCTTTCTTTGTGACTTTTCCCTGCTCACTTTCCCCCATTCTGGCTGTGTGAGGACATTTTCCCACACCCAGCTGCGTTTATCTTTAATGGCACCGATTTTGTCCTTTGTTTTCAAACAGCACAGGCGTGGTCTTGGCTCCACGGGGGTCTGGGATGTGCTGTGGTGCTGGTGGCAGGGAAGCAGCTCCTGGGGATGGCTGGATGCTGCAGGAAGGAGCAACAAGTCCTGGCAGTGGCTCCTCTGAGTGTCAGAGCAAACCTGCCCGGCCAGGCAGAGCCAGGGCTCTGCTCCCCGTGGATTTTGTAAGGTTTGAGTCACTGGGCACCCAGAAGCCTCCTGTGCAGCACTGCCCATGGAGCCCAGGAGGGTCCCAGTGCCCCTGTGCTCATCACAGCCTGGAGCAGGAGCCCAGAGCCAGTTCTGAACTGGGAGCACAATGGGGATGTTTGTGCCCATCCTTGCTCCAGCCTGTGGAGAGCTGGGCTGGGAACAACACCTGGGGAACACCAGAAACCCTTTCTGACTCCTCCATGGCTCATCTGTGCCTGCAGGAGAGGGATCACACACGTCCATCCATCAGCACCTCCACAGGACAGCGTCAGGGCAGAGCCAAAATGCAGCGTGATGGGGATTTCTCCTGGGTTTTTCCTGCCCTGGCTGCAGCCAGGCTGGAGACCCCAAAGAGCAGGAGGGCAGCAACCCCCCCACGCCCACCCCCACCACCTCAGGGTCCTCTGGAGGGGGGGACTGAAGGTCTGGCCCAAATGCCATTTTGGGCAGTTTGACAGTGCTGTTTGACAGCACTGCAGTGTTGGGGAGGGGAGAGGAAGAGAGAAAATAATCATAAAAAGGGAAAAAAGTTGGGAGCAGGTGTGGTGTGGTGGGCTCAGTGGTGAGCCAGGCATGAAGCCTTGGGCCAAGCAGGTCCCTGGACCCAGACTAAAGTGCAGAGCCTGGGAAGGGTCCAGCCAGAAACCACAGGCTTGGACAGGAAACAGCTCCAGCTTCACACTGAGAGGGGAGAATTCATCCCACTGCCTTTGTCCCTTCCCTAAAGGAGCATCCCTGAGCAGCAGAGAAATCCATTTTCCCAGGTTTTTTGGTGCAGTTGAAGCTGTAATTCCCCAAATTTGACTGCACTCCGGGTTGTTGCTACTCAGGAGTGTGCAGAGCTCCTCTCCTTGTAATCTGAACAGCCCTGGATGCCTTGAGCCATCCCTGCTCCCAGGGGAGCAAATAAAGTCTTTAGTGAAGCTCTCCAGTCCTCTGGCAGTGGCAGCAGTGCAGCTCCTGTCTCTGTGTGCTGCTTTCTGTGCTCTGCTGCTCACAAGAACGGGTTCAACATCCCAGTAACGCAGCTGGAGGCTGCAGCCTCTGCTCGAGCCTGTAACAAACCTCCTTAAAATAATTATTTGACACAGCCAGGGCTGGTTTGGTTTACAAGGCTTCAGCACAGGGTTTATAAATGAGGTTTGGAATCAAATTCCCCCGGCTCCTGAATGATCTATTGGAAAACCAGCTGTCCTTTGTTTATGTAAGGAATCTTCTGGCCCATGGAGGTCTCCTGGAGACAGATTTGATGCTGAATTTTGGGGTTTTGCAGCAGCACATCAGGGAGGCAGTGCTGGGCTGAGAGCTCAGAGGGTGTTTGTGTCTGCACTGGGACACCTGTGCTGGCACCTGCACCAGTGCCTCAGCCCCGCTGGGGCCCAGTGCTGCTGCACCTGCTGGGAACAGGGGGTGAATCATTCACCACTCCAGAAGCATCTCTGGATTGCAGAACTGGCTCTCAGCAGCCCTTCTGTGTGGGAATGGGGGCTCAGACCCCCAGGATCTGGGCCAATTCCTCTGAAGGTGTTGGCACAGATCTGGATATTGATGCAGCATTTTGCAGACATCCCCTTGATGTTGTCTTTTTGGGCACCTCATGTCTGGAAGCTGTTGATAGAACCCAAAATTGAGGATCCACCACAGCAGAAGTGTAAACTGGTCTGCACAGGGGCTGCTTTGGTCCTCTCCCAAAGCCAAAGCCATCTGGCCCTGGGTGAGGTGGTTGGGAATGGAGGAATGGGAGGAGTGGGAGCAGCTCCTGGGTGGGGTTGGCTCCTTGGGTTGATGTGGCAGCCAGTGACACTCACAGGGCACAAGGGAAGGGACAATGCACAGCTGGATCAGCTCCTCAGGATGGGGCAGGGCAAGCCCATGGCTGACCTTTCCTGGAGGCCTGAGCAGGAGGTGGGGCTGGGAACATCCAGGAATTCCTCCTGGGCAGCATTTCTGGGGCAGCTCCTGGGTGTCAAAGAGAGATGAAAAAGGGAGATGAAACCATCAGGTCACACCATGGGCAGCACAGGAGACACCATCCCCTGAGCCAGAGCATGGCCCTGGGGAGGGTGATGCCCTCACAAGGGGACAAAGGACACTTTTACCTTTCTCAGCTGCAGCCTGGCAGAGGCTGGGAAGGTCCAGAGGAACATTCCTCATTTCACAATTTGTCTTCCAGCAGTGACCAAGGTGCTGGAGTTCTGCTCGCCTGTGTTTGAAGCTCTGTGTGCTTTTTGGAGAGACTCCTCTGCAAATGCCCATCTCTGCTCTGCCAGCCCAGATGTTGAGGGCAGCCCAGATGTTGCTGCATGGGCTGTTCTGCCTCCTGCTCCTGTGGACACCTGTTTGGGAGGAGAATCCCCGTTGTTCCAACAAGTGCAGGCTTCTGCTCCAATGAACATCAGGCTTTATTGACAGAATAAGTAAATATTGACCAGTGGAAAGTTAAAGCCAATATTTACTCTGAGTTTCCCTAAATCCAAGTGTCTACGGAAAGAGAAATTCAAAGTGCTGACCCACAGATTCCCATTTGTGACACTGCCTGGCCCCATCCAGGCCAGGGATTCTCCAAACTGTTTGTTGCCTGATTCCCAGACATTTCCAAAGAAGGTGCTGTCTGTGGGTCAGGCCTTGAGTAAGATGCTGACCCATACATTAAACAAACTTCTTCCCAGAGGAAATTACAGGTGGAGAAAAGTGGGGATTTGGTAATCTCCAGTGTCAGAGTCAGGAATTCGATCAATACATGAGATAATTTCTTGGCAAATAAACTTATGAGGGAGAGCAAATAGAAACTCATTCCCTCTGCATGGTTTGAAAGGAAATGTCGAAATCTCGGTGAATCACAGAAAGGTTTGGGTTGGAATTTAAAGGCCATCAAGTCCAACCCTCCTGCAGTGAGCAGGAACATCTTTAACTGGATCAGGTTGCTCAGAGCCTCCATCCAACCTGGTCTTAAATATTCCCATGAGTGGCCTCACTCCAGCCCCAGGGATCATCCCAGCAAGTGTCGGGAATGGCAGCGGGGTCACAGCTTCCTTCCAACTCCAATTAAAATATTTTATCTGCTCTAATTCTACCTGACCCTCTAGAGTTGGCATCTCCACCCTTTGAAAGTGCCCAACCTTAACCCATCTTGATCCTTCACCTTTCCATTAAAAGTTCCTTTTGGCTCCCAATGTTTTCCTCACAATCCCACCAGTCTCCCAAGCTTCCCCTCCTGCTGCTGTTTGCGATGTGTGGATTTCCATGTGGCAGATGTTCTTTTTAACAGATATTTACAGTCCAAAGGAGTGGGAGTCCAGCTGTGCTGATGGGCACAAACAGAGCTACATTATCACTGCTGCAGCCAGGCATGAAATGTAACCAAGCCTGCAGAGGAATACATGTTTTGAAGGCAAGGCAGGGCAGCCTGTTCAATGCTGAGTTCAGATTTATTATGAGGACAAACACCCATGTTTAGGGCCCCCATTCAGTTTTTTTTGGAGTATGAAAATAGCAAGCTATCAGCAAAATGTTTTGGGGTAAGAGTATTGCTCTGGGGGGAGAAAATTCTCTCTTGGAAGTTTAATTACCTGCTTTTCTAGTGGGTAATTACAATGTAACTAAAGTGCAATTTCTGGAGGGAAGTAAGAATACACTTGGCTCCAGCTACCCTGGAGTAACCAGGACCTTCCACCCCTCTTTGGGGTCAGAGCCATGCTCCAGCCCTGTTTGTCAGAGGTGCTGCAAGGCTGGGTCACAGAGGCAATTTTAATCCATGTTTTATCTTCCTCCTTGGCTAATTTTTTTGCCATTTGAGGGCTCAGCCACAAAGGGAAGTTCAATGACTTTGGGTGGATGGTGCAAAGCCCTTTGGGGGCTCAGTGTGTCCTTGCCTGGCTGCTGCGGCCCTCTGGAGCACGGCACAGCCCGGAGGGAGCTGCCGGAGCTGCTCCCAGCCTGGGAAGGGGTGCCCGTGCCCGCTGCGGGGCTCTTCCAGCAGCAGCCGGTGTGGGCGAGCCCTCGCAGCCGGGCTGGCAGCGGTCCTGGGCCTTCAGGGCGGCAGAGCCGTCCCGGGCCTGGCGCGGGAGCTGCAGCCCGGCCTTGCGCAGGCCTCGAGGCCCCGGGGCCCGCTGTCCCTCACTGGGCCTGCAGCGGAGGCGGTGAGGGACACCAGGGCCCGAAGGCCCCGGCTGGGGCGTTCTGAGCAGCTGTGTCTGCACCCTCATGAACAGCAAACCTGGCGCTGAGGAGCTCCCCGGGGCTTGCTGGGGCGCCAGGCAGCCTCAGCTGCTTTATTCAGCTCTGGGACTTTTTAACACACGCAGGGAGGTTCTACCTGCAAGTACTGAGATGCTTTTCAATGCTCCTTCTCAGTCCCTGCTCCCAGCGCAGGGCCGAGCCTCTCACTGTGTGAGAAACGATGCTCACCTTTTCAAATTTTAAAGGTTTATTACAACAAAGGGAAAAGTTCTAATAAGGGAAAATAAAATAAGGGAAAAGTTCAGCGCTGGGAGCCTCCGTGCCAGCCTCCGTGCAAGCCACGTGCTTGGCTACAAAATGGATGTTCTGCCTTTTATATCTTTAGCCCCTCCCCAGGTCTTGTCACTCGACTCTTCTTTCACTGTTCAGGGGTGGAGATCACTTTCTTACATCTTGATTGGAGGTCTGGAGTTGCCAAAGTGACAAACTGGCTCTCCTAAATGTCTCTGTTACTAAGAGCATCCCATAATAACAATTTATGGGTGAGGGGAGATATAATTATCATTTACAAAACTTCTCTTAACACATACATAATATTTACCCCTTAATTGTGAGAGCCAACTATCACATTACCCATCTGTAACAACTGCATGGTGGAAAACCCCTGAGAGACTCGAGTCAAAGCAAAACCAGACAGTTCCTTTTCCAGAACTGTCTCTGCCCAGAATGGCCAAGGACCTTAGAAAAGGCTTAGGAAGCAAGAAAAAGAAAAAAAAAAAAATCGAGGTCAGAGTGAATCTTTTTTGGTTCACCCTGTTTCTGGCCAATGTAAATCAGAGACATTCTGACTGGGAAGTTGAAATAAAAAGATATTTACTTTGTTCAGCTTGTCCTGACCCTGGAGGCCTCACACTGTTACCCCTTCCTTCCTCCCACTTCCCTACCAGGCTTCTCCCACCCTGGCAGAATTCCTGTGGGCATCCATACCGCTCTTGGTCCTCCAGAAGTGATAGGAAACATCTCCATGCTGCTCAGGATTTCAGGACAGGGCTGCACCTGACAGGTGCAGAATGTAGGTTTAGCTGGGATATTGGGAATTAGGAATTGTTCCCTGGCAGGGTGGGCAGGCCCTGGCACAGGTGCCCAGAGCAGCTGGGGCTGCCCCTGGATCCCTGGCAGTGCCCAAGGCCAGGCTGGACACTGGGGCTGGAGCAGCCTGGGACAGTGGGAGGTGTCCCTGCCATGGCAGGGGTGGCACTGGGTGGGCTTTGAGGTCCCTCCAACCCAAAGCAGTCTGGGATTCTGGGATTTTGGGATTCTGGGATGATTGGGACTCTCTGTGCTAGGGGAGGTGACACCCTTGGGTTTTCGGCTTTCTCTTGCCTTCCTGGGCCTGGTGCCCACATGAAGAATGAGCAGCAAGACCTGTGGCAGGTCTGCAAGGACACTACAAGGTTATTGCAGTAAAGAGTCACTCTGGATTTCCCTGCTCTTGGCATTTTTATCCACGAGTCCTCACAACTGGCCAGCATGTTCCTGATCCTGGCAGAGCTCCCTGGGGATCAGGGCTGGACAAATGCCAGCCCTTGTCTCCTACTCTGGAGCCCCACACTAATTTCCCACGCAGGTCACCTCTATTTCAGGAGTGGCCTGCTTCCCCCTCAGAGAAGCCTGGGGAAAAGTGTCCTCTAAAAATTTCCAGGAGCCCTCTGAGACTGGTGAGAAGAAAATCTGTTAGAGGAGAGGGGGGGAGACTAGAGGACACAGAGTTTGGGCACAGCTCTCCTGGGATGAGAAGCCCTGGCCGGTTGAAACAGAGCCAAAGAGCCCATTCCCCCATCTCCAGGTTATTTTCACCCCCACTGAACTCTGCACAAGTCCTTGTTGGACCAGAAGGGCAGAGAAGCCCTCAAATTTTTGTCAAAATATTCAGTTGGCTGTATAAAAAGCAGGTTTCCTCCCCAAAGAGCTGCTGGGTGGTGATGTGTGAGTTCTCAAAAAGTAGAGGGGCGCGGAGAAAGCAAGCAGGGCTGGGGATTCCCTTGTGCTCCTGGGGATGTGGCACATCCCTGAAGGATGATGGCTTTTCACTCTGGGTGGGAGCTCTGTGACAGGAATTGGCACTAGGATCAGGGCCACAGGGTAAAATCCACCTCACCGTGTCCCTCTCCCTCAGTCCTGCACATCTGTGCCTCATGAAGGCACTGGATCAAATGTTAAACTGTACCAAGAAAAGATCTCAGAAATGACCCCATCCTGTTCCAGTGGGCTGTTTTTGTGAAGTAAAAAAAGATTGCTTTTTGCATAAAATAAACACAATCTTGCCTTTCCCCCCGCTCAGGAAAAGAGTAAAGAACAGAAATAGAACCGGGAAAATCTTTGTGTGGCAACAAACCAGCCTGATGTTAATGATGCTCCCCCTGGGGCTGCTCTGAAAATTCTCCCCCGGCTGCATCACTGAGTTAAGAAAAAGTTGCATGAACTCAGTATTTTTCTTTTGGAGAACTATTTCTGGAATGTCTCTTGTTCCAACAGATTATGTCAAGTCACTCCAGTGGTTTTGTGGAGTCTCAAAGGCTCAGCTGGAAAAGACCCTTTAGATCATCCAGGCCAGAGTGAAGCTCCTCCTAATGGGGTTTAGGGCAGGCTCAGCTCTGCCCACCTTTGTTATCCACTTGGCTCAGTTATACCCAACCCATTTCCTGCCTTCCCCACCATTTCTGGGATTTTTCTGCTTTTCATCCATTCCTTACCAGAAGTTTCTGGCCCATCCCATCCCATCCCATC
>VZSE01001853.1:775830-892972 GCA_013398275.1 Promerops cafer | reverse complement strand
TTTAAAAAAAAATTTAAAAATCCCAAGAAAAAAACTTGTATAATTAATTTAAACTTGGCACCAGCAAACTCGTTCTGCTCGGTTTCATTTTGAGGAGTCCTAGTAGTTCAAGAGCACAAGCTCACAGACTGACAGCTGTTTAGAAGGACTTCTACAGCACACATTTAAAACTTATGTGCAGTATGGATGCCTACATAGTGCAGAAACTGAAAATGGATTCTTTGAGCGATTGTATAAAGATCTACCGAGGCTGGAGGTTGAGTGACTGGAGTTAACTCTAGACAATTTCAATCTTGATCAGACTCCCATGGTGAGGTTGCTTCACTATCATTGTTTGTGGTCTGATGGATCTTTCTTTTTAGTATTTGTGAATCATTCAGATGCAGCTTACAGAGCACTGATGGCATATGCAGCACGGCTCAGGAATTCCCAAGTAAAGTAACTGGGTAATGCAGTTTTGTTGCTCCATTTTCATGATCTGTGCAGAGAAGTCACTCTAGCTCAAAGGAGCAGAAAGAATTAGGTAGCATCTCCTGGCTATCTAAACAGTCTGCCCTTGGGGAGGAAAACCCTCAACAATTGGAAGGAACCAGCCTTTCTGCAATCAGAAACAGCTGCTGCAGCATCAAAAGCAGGATTTTCAGTCAGTCAGGATACTAATAGTACCACAGGATTCTCATTTGCTTAATAATAAGGCTAATAACTCAGGTGACCATTACCATTTTTCAAAATACTCTGGTAACTCAATGGACATGTTTTGAATAGAAGTTTAGGAACAAACAAGTAATTTCAAAAAACTGTCAATAGCAAGTACTGATTTTCTTGAAGCATCTGCTTCAAGACTAAGTGAGGTTTGACCTCACTTAATGTGTGAAGACACATTAAACATCTTTCCATAAGTGAGCTGGCTAACTGGATGTCACTTGTCAGGAGGGATAACAGCAAAGTAGAGATTACAAAAACATACCTCAGGTTGCAGCAGAAGGGTGAGTCAGGAGTTGGAAAGGTGCTTCCCAAGAAAACTTATGAAGGTGTCCTTGATTTTTCATCCCAATCACTCCATAGAAGAGGATTTACAGTACACACTTAACATTTTGTGGTGAAAGTGGTAAAATTATGATCATCAAAACTCCAGAAATCAATCTGAACTCACTGCTGAAGCTAAACACTCATCAGAATATCTGTTGTGTTTAGTGACCATCACAAGCTGACCAATAAGAAAGGTGAATGAACCAAAGGCTGCCAGCCTCAGAGACTTCTGTCCTCCCCTAGGAGGAAGCTGATCAGCCTTGATAAAATGTAGCTGCACACGAGTCCTATCTCCTGTTCACTTGGGGGCTTACACAATTGATGACAGCATTCATCTTGCTGGATGAGGAAATGTCTGTATTTCTAACTGTGCAGTGTAATGAGAAGGCACAGCTGCGTCCCCCTTCGAGGTTTCCATTTGCCTCATGAGGAACTCATTCCATCAGGGAAGCGACTGCCTCCACACAGTTGGTTTAGTTTCATTTACTCTAGGTAAAGCATAGCCAGAAAATGACAGATTTGCCCACACTGCAACAGAAATAAGATGCACTGCATCTAGAAATAAGATGATAGGTGAAAAGTGACAGCGGCTATCGGTGATGGCTCAAATGTCTGTTCACTGTAGAGACTTAGAAGTGAGATATATCTATCAGAATGCTGGCACACAGAGATATCTCTCTTCTCAAGTAAGTCACATAAGATGTCCATTAAAAAAGTCAAATCAAATGTTACAGGAGAGGAAATATCTAATGACATAGGACAGTATTACATATTTTACCCTGGTTTTGCTAACTATACTATTCCCAGGAGCTGCAGATGCATTCAAAGTCCTTTAGAATGTTTTTAATTTCTCAGACATACATTAAGTAATAGATTACGGTAACTAATATTCAACATAGTTAAACAGTTAGTTAATACAATGTTAGTTTCTCCCCCTCATTATTTCTTGCCTTTTTGAAAATATTTAGAACCTGATTAACAGAAATAAATAATTTTTCAGGGTGAAAAACATGAAACACTTTGTTAACATATTGGTACTCATAGCTTCAGCTTCAAGTGTCAGATTATGTTTTACAAAACATGCTGGAAAAGCATGCAACAAAATATATATAGTACAATAGTCAATACAGCTTTATTCTGCACCTAGTTTAAGGATATGCATTTATTTAGGTAATAAAGGATACTGTTTTTAAAATGAGACATTTAATTTACAATCATATGTTACAACCAGCTTAGCTAGTTTCCACTAATATTTTTCTAAAAGTTTTTTCCATAATTTGTTTTTGAAAACGCTTTTTGAATTATTGAAAAAGAAAAGAAATAAAATACAAATGCTTTCAGAACAAGAGACCAATATAAAAACCTTTCTCCATTTTAATGATGCTTTGTTAATTTTTTTTTTAACTAGAAAATCTCTAGACAAAAAAAAAAAAAAAAAAAGTTTTAGGATGTTCACATTTGACCTGTAAGTAGTATTCTTGCTGGATGACTTAATGGAAGTTTGGTGTGTGCCTGTTGTGTTGTGGTATGGAAAACTGCTGTTCATGAACGTACAGCTCATTTCAAACGCGTTTACCTGACCGGTTCACAACATGCTTAGTTAAGCTACAGAGCCCGCTTACGCACGAACTCGGAGGTAATGTGGCAAGTGGGATGAGGCAAGACCTTAACAATATGTCTTAATCCCTGTGCTGCCTGAAAGATATAAATAAGATAAAGGAGAGGAAAAGTTGATTCAATCTTTTAACAAAACAAAGCTTCTTTCTCTCTAGATTGCATATTGATAACTTTGTAGACTAACAAAATATAAAGCTTCTTTTTCTGTGCACTCAAGAGTAGGGCCTAATGATTCATAAATCTGGCACATGGTATTGGGTACAAATCACCATAAGATACGACATAACTACATGTAATGTGGAAAAAAATCTGCATTTTAGTGCACAGGACAAACAAGCTAGTATTAAAACAAGCATTTAGTCAGGACCAGGATAAACATCTTGTTCTACGTGTTTTAAAGTGTTTTGCCATGCAGTATTACAGTTTTTCAGATTTTAAGTTATGCAATCAGATATGACTTCACTGACAAATGAAAGAAGTAAATGTGGAAGAGACAAAGAAATTACTTCTTTTCCTTTTGCTTCAAGTTTCCTTTTGTTTCACGTGCCAGATCATGTGAATAGAGCAGGTTGCAAATGCACAAACTGTCTTTCATCAATACCATCTGCATCCATCACAGCTGTTTTAAATCTTACGTTAAAACAACTATTTGATAATAGTGAAATTCACCTATGAGATAATTAGTCATAGTAGGTTAGACCAGCTTGGTCCACTATGTTCTATCAACAGAAGCATTTTGCAATGATCCATTGCAGCACTTCCAATCCAGGTGACGTTATTTATAGTATGTAGCAGTGGCAATAAACTTTCCTGGTATCTAATTTAAGAATATCAAAACCAGCTCTATGTTCTTTATCCCAGGGACATTGTGGTACTATTAAGCTAGTCTCATGTCAGTGTTTTCTCAAAAATATCACACTGAGACACAAGGTGATGCAATGCCCACTTCCCTCTGCTCTGAATGCAGGAGCGAAAACAGTGCTCAAAGAAAGCTAAGTAACAACCAAATAGCCAAAGAAGTTGGATGTTCACACTGAATTATGCAACTTAAGGAATTCCCCTCGACAATTAGTTGAACGTTAAAACATTGTATTTTATAAATATCCCCCCTCCATCAAATGCTATGGCCCTAATTTGTTTTATTGGATTAAATGCACCTTACTGGCAACATACAGCTGGAAAAGCTTGGCAAAGTCAAGTGTTCAAGTAGTCACAGTATTCATACTATCTAATATTTGCCAAAGGTTTCTTACTATTTCATAGAGTCAGGTGCTTAAGAACAGGATAAATACAAACTAGAAAACTGGTATTTTTGAAATAGACATCAGAAAATGAAGAAGGAAGAGGTGCATATTAAGTTCAGTATTGTAACTGTACTAAGGAGCTTTATGCAGCCTGTAGAAGGTGCCTCAAGCCAATAGACTGCAAACTCTGAATGTTGTCTCGGCAGTTTCTTTCCAAAGCTGAAGGTCACTCCTTTCTTCAGAAATGCCCCTATTATCATCTTACCCAAAGAGAACTTCTGTGAATACTCAGCAGGGATGAACACATTAAATCTTATCCATCACCTGAGGAAAATGGTACATACCCAGTTTCTTATGGAAGCAGTATAACAGCTATAAAGCTATAAAGCTGTTAAGCCAATAGCTTGCCAGGTTTGTTCAGATGGAGTTCCAGTTTTTGCTCCAATAAATCCATGTTCAGGATCTTGTTCCTATTCCAAACCCAACAACAGGTATTTCATAAGGGTGAAGCAAGTGAAGCAAGATGACAGTTAGAGCTGTCATCTCTCTGTGTAGAGTAGGACTTTGTGGTGTCATGAGTAGGACAAGACAAGGTGATTCCTGAGAATGCCAGCACATCTCTGCTTTTGGTACCTCCACGGCTGAGGGGCACCCAAGCCGGAGAACCTTACAGTTACATCTTTATGTTTTCAGAAATTACATAGAACTGATAAGAACACAGAAAACCTCTTACATTAAAGAACAACAGCAAACAAAGCTGAGAAGGTGGATCAGGTAACCCTGTTTCCAGAAACATCCAGTGAATCTGGAAGCTTGTTTGTCAAAGATATTTTTGACATTTTTGAAAATCAGGACTGTCATTTAAATCAGTAAATGTGGTGCTGTCCACTGTTGGCCCATGGGGAGTTTGCACCTTTCTGTCATTAATCTGACAATTCTTGGAGCCAGTACAGTAGATCAGACAAGTCCATGAAGATGATGTAATAGAGTAATATATTTTAAAATAAAATTAATTTCAGTATACTTTACTGGCATCTAACTCATTACCAGAAGCACCTTAAAACATGAATGTTCACAGAAAAATATTTTGCTTTGTATTAAAAATAATCAAACACAAATAATTTAACTTTTAATGTTAAAAATGTATATGCATTTATATATAATATTTCAGTTTACAACCACAAAAGATAGTAGCTTATTTATGAAAATTTCTTGATATTGCTGCAGCTGGAAACATAAGAACTTTACATAGTTTGTTTCTTTGTAATTTCACATAGTTTAATGGACTGAAAATACTCTGCGCTTGTTTTTAAATCACTCAGCTGTCTCAGAATTACTATCATGGTGTAAATCTATTTGACAAAGGTTTCAGCCTGCCCAGATGTGAAGTGTTGCGTCAGAATGAAAAACCGCTATATTTCATAGGATTGGGTATTTGGCTTTCTTGGACAAGAGATCCTATCAGCTCGCTCAGGTTTCCCTGAGGGAGGTTTCAGACAGTCTCCATTGTGTAGGAGGGCACCCTGGCTGCTCACTGAGATTAGCCTGCAGAGATTTTATGGGGTTGAGAAAGAAAGGTAAGCTCCCTCCTGCTGCTGGTAAACACTGTTATTGTTCTCCATTCTCTGCTGAATGGCACAAATGCGATTCTGCAACGTTAATTACTGCAATAATGAAAGAAATGACACAAAATGACAAGGAATGTGCTAATTCAGTAAGACTCAAGTCATTGACATATTAGTCCCTTTATTGCTTGTTGTTACTTTCAGGCACGTACTCTTCTACTCATAAATACTGAGTGGATTCTGGGGACTTAGTATTTAAAATATAAATTAGTAAAGCAAAGATTATTGTGAAAGAAGTGGTGCCCAATGATCTTTCAGATGTCTGGTCAGTACCTGAACACAGAACATGTCTGATGAAGTGTATGAAAAAAGGACTTAGCCATCCTTGCAGGACTTGCAAGCTGCTTCCTTTCCAATGTCCAAAAATGAAGACTTGCTAAATGTTATTTATATGCTAACCAGGAAGGAAAAGGTGGCAAGTGGCTGCACTGAAATATTGTATTTTTCCCCTGCTTAGACTTCCCACAGTACCACAAAGAAGATGAGTGATATTTATTTGTGAACATCTTAAATGTAGCTGTGGATGACAACGTGTGAATCTGTGTTTACACTGCTTGGAAACCACAGTCCTGTGAAACAGAGTGACAGGTCTCCTCTATCTGCGGCCCTGTAGCAACAACGGGGAGCGCGAGAAAGCCTGGGCACAGAACCCACCCTCTCTCAAGGTCTCAGAGAGAACTCAGTGGGAATATTTTCAACTCTTTTTTATAGAAAGGACCACTGCACTTAGGTAACAATCCTGTTTTAAACCCACGTATACACTGCATATGAAAATTCCATTGTAGAAGTCAAGCATTACCTAACAATAATGCAAAAAAAACCAAATTCTTCTAAAGAACTGAATAAGAAAGCAAGTCTTGCATGCCAAAATATGTATCTCTAAAATCACGAAAAACAGGACCACTGGGAATTGCTAACAGTTTCAGCTGCAACACTGAATAATCTAAGTAATCCTTTTTCTATTGAACCAAAAGGAAAAATGAAAAGACTTTCATTGAAATACAGTCATAAATTCCATCCATAAGACTTTTCCTGCAATTAAGTTACATTTACTGATCCACTACTCCCTTAAAAGGAGCATTAACACAAAGACTTCAATTATTCATGGTCAAACAAAGTTGATTCTATTGCTACAGTCAAAGCAGCATTCTCTTTTACTGTGGTTATTTCTGTAGTATCTTCAAAAAGGGCACACAGTCTGTGAAAACATGTAAGTTTTTGAGTAAAAGCTATTTCCATGATTCTTACATTTAATACTTCTGCCATTTGATCCTTTCATGAGGATGAAATTTGCTGGGAGTTTTTGTCCCATTCATCCCTTAAAGGGTAAGCTGATTGAAATACACCATTTTTTTTAAACCTGGTTCAAACGTCCTGAGAAAAAGGAGTCTTTCTCTCTCTAAAACAAAAACCAAGAAACAAAAACCACAGGTATTTACTGTTATGGAAAACTTATCAGTGAGGAAAGAAACCCAGGGAACTCCACAAAATGAACTCTGTGGAAGAAAGTTTGTGGTTCTTGTGCTGTCAGCAGAGGGCTTAAAAGAGCTGCAGAGGGTCTAACATCTATGAAGAGCCATACCTACTTCTTCTACTGCTAAAAGCTTCTGCAGTACTCACCACTCACTCTTCCACAATTCCCAAGTGCTTTCCATTTCCGCTCATGGTGCTGTCCCCCGAGAGTTGGCACCCTCTGCTGCTGCTGATTGCTGCCCAGCTTTAGTCTGAAATACCCTAAGTGTAACTGCCTTAATGAAGCTGTGGAAGTATGTGTTTTAAAGGTCAAGAGTTCCCAATCAATCCTAGGAATTTAAGAAGGGGATAATATTGCCCAAAGACACTAAGCAAAACTTGATCTTCTGAGATACTTGTTTCATTTTCAAAGGTCGAGACTGAATACAGATTCTCTATATTCTTTGGTATAAGAAAATACCAGGGATACATTACTTTGACTCAGTAAGAAGTCTGGCATATGATCTACTAAATGTAATGTTAACAGGGAGAGAAATGCTTTCCTCAGTAGGCCTCCCTAATAAGCACAACCCTGAAAGATGACAGGACATTACAGACTCAAACTGTTGTGTATAAATCTGTTTTCATGTAAATGTGCTACAGACTGACAACTGATTGAGACACATATACATAAAAACATAAATACTTCTTCAAAAGGTAGTAATTTGTTTCTACAATGTCATGCTCTCTGAGTCATGTCTTTCAAAGACATGAAATGTTAATGTTAAATTCAAAGTTAAGAAATGCCTACCAGGAGAAAATGAATTCTGCCTGACCATCTTGCAGATGTCAGAGGTTTAATAAATTTAAGTGTTCCTCTTTCTTTGCTGGAACTAGGTATCATAAAAAAGTGTAACTGAAAAAGAAAATAACAGCTAGTGTGTAAGAGGTAGGAAATTGTATCCCAGCGATACCGACAAATTCTCAATTGATATCTGAATTCATAGATATTCCTCTTTTAAAAGGTTTCATTGCTGTTTTGTACAGAAAGTCTTGAAGGGAATGAAGACTACAAATCCAAAAGGCATATTGTTTCTTTGTACAGGAAATATTTAGAAACTACAGTGCCAGTGAATTATGACCACAGGATTCAGCAGCAAGCCTTAAAAGTTTAGGTCCTTATTAAAAAAAGCAATTATGTTTTCAATCTTTTTCCTCAAACAAGAGATTACCTTGATGCACTACAGCTTCTTGGCTTCAGACAAGGGACAGAAAGGTGAGAAAGCAATTAGAGTGTTAAAAACCCCCTAAAATCCTAACCTGTTCTAAAGCATTGTCTGTCTTTCCTGTTCAACCCCTGTATTTACGAAACTTATCACTTAAGTAACACCTACTTAATGTACCAAGAAATGTAATAGCAGATAGAGATTTGTTCTGGCTTTGCTCCCTTTGGTTTGAAAAAGAGGAACTGAAGATGATTATGTGGGTTGGGCACTTCAGTCACAAGTTGCTTACATGCATGACTACCCTTCGAAATTTCTCTTAACTTCATTATTTTTGACTCACACATCATTGACACAAGGCCCGTGACAATAGGAGACTGCAAAGACCATGAAGAAGAATTCTGGAATAATTCATTTGACAACTATGTTTGTGGGAAAGAACACCAGTAAAAGTGCTGTACAGGTACTGCAACTGAGCCTTTTCATTACATGAAGAGCAAAAAGCTTCATTAATTTTTGCTGTAAGGCATCTCACGTTTGAATAGTTATATTTAAGTGACATTCTAGCTTTCTCATGAGAAGCTTAGAAGGTCTCCTCCTAGATAATTAATTATAGCCTTCCAGTCCAGTGAAGAATCACAGGCAAAATACAGTCTCCAACTAAAAAAACCCAACGTATTGAGGAGATTTACACAAGGACCTTATTACAAGGTCCGTGTGTAAAGGACCTTGTAATCCTTAACACAAGGATTCTTAATCCTTAACTCAAGAATTTACCAACAACATTGTGTGTTACCAGTATATTCTAATAAACTACTTTTATTTTTGCACATTTAAAGATGTACCTTGTTAATAATTACAAGAAAAACCTAAAACCCACAACCCTTTGACAGAATAAGTCACTTTGTCACCTGAAGAACTGTTTAAATATCAATAAAATTTCACCACAAAATCAGCCTAATTTTCTGTCAGCCTTCTTAGAAAATTAGGCCGCCTGGAGGACACAGAAATTTACAATGCACAGTTATTCTCTAAGAATAAAAATATTCCTGTGTATTGCATTTCCATGGAAGAATTAAACAGAATTTTGCCTTTTTGATGGTACAAAGTAAATTAATGTCGCTATCTGATATCAGATTATTTAGGAGTAACACCACAGAGTACTTTAATTGGAATTCTGAAAATCAGTCATCTAGTCCATCTCAAAGTCAGGTCCAATTATACAAGTTTGCTCAGGAGTTTGTTGAGTTCTGAACATCTCCAGAAGATTCCACCACCTCTCTAGGCAACCTGTTCCAGTATTTGACCATCCTTACAGTAAAAACATTTTTCATAATAGCTAATTGAGTTTTCTAGTGCTCCATCTGGTGTCCATTGTCTCTTATGCTATTGCTGTGCACCTCTGAGCTCAGAGTCAGGCTCTGTTGACTCTGTACCATTCCATTTGATAGCTGGAGACTACAAGTTCCTCCTGTAAGTCCTCTAATATTAATGCTGTACAAGTCCAGGTCTTTCCACCTTCCCTTCTACATCAGGTGCTTCAGCCCCTGACCATCTCAGTGCCCCTCTGCAGGACTCACTGCAATATGTCAATGCCTTTCTTGAGCAAGCCCAAAACTGGATGCAAGACTCCAGATGTGACCTCCCATGTGCCAAACAGAACAGAAGGATCACTTCCCTGCATCTGCTGACTATCCTGTTGTTAATAACCACCCAGGATGTGTCTGGCTGGCACATTACTGACTCATATTCCATTTGTTGTCCACTGGGACCTTCAGGTCTGTTTCTGTCAAGCTGCTTTGCAGCAGTATTGGCATATGGGGTTATTACATCCTGGATGTGGGGCTGCAGTTGCTTTTGTTGAACTTCATACATTTGTTAACCTGATTTCCAGCCTGTTGAGATCCTCTGAGACTTTTCCTTCCAGTGAATAGACTACTCCCTCAAATCTGGTATTGCCTGCGAACTTGCCAAGGGATGACACTATTCCAGCAGGACATGGCATTGCTGATCATGTTTTGTTCAGGTGGGTGTGTCACCCACCTTACAGTCTGTATCTCACCAATTTCTCTATACAGATACCATAGGAAAACAAATCATAAATACTTAAGATTCCAACTAGTATCTTGCCTAAAATAGCTCACAGTCCTTCTAGATAATATAATTTATTAATTATTCATTGATAACAGACAGAATAGTATGAGAAGTTCAGTTACGGGCTAAATCATATAAGGTATCTATTACAATCTACAAAATTAGTATCTGCATATGGGAGCTGTTTCATAAGAAATAAAAGTTAAGCATTCTGGTCACATAAAAATGTATGTTAGATAATACCTAGACTTCAGGAAACCTTATTCAGAAATGACTGTACTGAAGGTTTGTGAGCTCAAAAGTTTGTGTGATTTTTTTCCCCAGTGAATAGCAGTTAGTCTAATAAAAGATTATCACCCCTGTCTACACACTTAGCCTCCCTCACTCACAGAATGATAATTTTAAATCTGTGATGTGCAACTGCCAGCATTTTTACCTTGGTTTCTCAGAACAAGAAGAGGAAAAAAAAAGGAAACTGAAGCTTTCGTGGAGCAGAGGAAGTCTTACTGTACTTCAACTGGATGGAAAATGAAGAAAAGTGCATCTGGGAATCACAAGCTTGATATAGCTCAGTATTATATAGTAAATAATTATTGTTCATGTCCAGGTTAGAAAAGATAATCAATTTAAGAGATACTGTCAAGGAAAAAGGCACTAAGAAGAAGGAGCTTTCTCTTAAATGAAATCTGAACCGTATTTTCAGTATGCAGTATGCATAAAGATCTATATTTACCTTATACATAGAAACGTACCATATGCCGTCAAGAATGCTTTGAAAAATTAGAGAACTTTTGTATAGTCAGAATAGATAGTGGAGTGGAATAAACAAGTAGAATGTGTTCTTGGACTTTGGGGCTTATTTTCATTAAATATGGTAAGTTACCCATTTCCCCATTACACACTACAGTCCTCACCCATTATGGTTCTATTTTTATTATTACATTGATGTAACTACACTACTGTCTAGCCCATTAAGTATCAGTGCTGATATTTAGGATGTATTTTATTGCTTCTTTAAAGTAATTTTAATGCCTGTTTGGTTATACAAATGACATCAAGTGATAAACTACAAATAAAGGCCAGTAAGACTTTTTTTTTGCAGCTGACATGAATTTCCTTCATAGAAAGTATGTATAGTTTGGTACTAATGCAAGTATATTTTGGAAATTTCCATTAGCCAGAACAGTTGCAAGGAATGTGGCATGAAACACAGGGTCCAGGAAAAACAATATAAAAAGGCTGAAACATGCATTCATTTGAATACTCTGAATAACACATCCTTTAACTGCCCAGATCATAATGTGTACAACACACTAGTGTTTATTTATCTTTTACAATTCAAATAAATGTTAGTAAAATTATTGTATGCATCATTTTCACACATTTTATTCACATGACAGATTTAGAAATTATGTTATGAAGCATAAGATTATTTGACAGTTAAAAAAGAAACAGTTAAAAAAGAAACAGTTGTTTGCTTTTATAGTAAAATGGGCATCATTATGGTGAAAATAACTTTCTTTAATGAAAAGTTCCCCAAAGGATTATTTTGAATAATTTTGGAAAAATGTTATGGCGATGTTTTCTTCTGCAGTTTCTTGTACCATACAGGTGCCTCTTTATTTGTCTGTAAAAGAAAAAACATTTAGTCGTGAGACAGTGAACAGAAGAAAAACATGCAATCTACACAATTTAAACAATCTACACAAGCCTCCCTCCTTCCTATGTAGTTCACAGTTGAGTTCTTTGCTTAAATGCAAATATCAAAAACAAGACTATGCATTTAAAGTTACCATTACAACATACCAGTATTAAAACCACCCTATTTCCAGGTTATAAAAAGTAGATTATATGGTGGAAATGAAATAATTTTTAAAAAATATCTGTCACAATGAAAACAAGCATCAACTGTGCCATAAATAGGTTTCATTTGAAATAACATCATCTGTGTTTTCCAGCGGAGAAAGGAATGGATCTTAGAAAAGAGATCTTAGGTGTGCCAAAACTGACCAACACTTTATGCAGAAATATAGTTCTTAAAAAATTTTAATTAAAAATGAAAGAATACAGTAGTTTTCTAACTCTGTGGAATGTATTTTAATTGCAGAGAATTATCTGTGAGCAACTTTTCCTTGCCTTCATAATCCTATGGGTTACTGCTACTCAGTCAGTATTGCTTGTGGCAAATTCAGTGGTGATTTGTATAAAATCAAATAGTTTAATTTTTAGTAGAAAAAAAACTAATCAAGTGGAGGTGGAACAAGGTAAGGACTATTCTGCTTCCGGGGTTGGGTATAATCTCTTGAGTTAGTGAGCACTGTCTCAGTCTGTTGTCCCTAAACTTGTTCCTTTCTAGTTCCCCTTTCTGACGGCTTTCTATTCATTCTTTCCTCTAAGACTTAAAAAGCATTCAATTTAAAAATCTACTTTATTAATTTTGAAGATTTCAGTTATAAAAACAAATCTGCTCTATTTGTGCAAGCTTTTAGAATTCTAGAAATTGATCTAAACTGGCAGGATTTACACAGGACTACTGATTTCTTTTCCTATCTAAGAAGAAAACCTGTGCCATCTGCCCATTTTCAGTTCCCTACTCCGAAGTCTGCAAAGGCTAGAGTTTTTCACAGAGAAATTGGTTACAGTTCCTTAATGTAAATGCAGTTTTTCTGGATTCCTACAAAGTTTCTATCTGCCTAAGTAAGACAGGACAGACTATGCACTGAAACCTCGGATCATCTACACAAACTGTTTGCTTATGTTTTGGATCACTGAATAGCTCCATCAAAAACAAAGTTTGGGCAGTATGATTTAGCACTACCAAAAGGGCTATGGATGACACAGCCCTGGATAAGCCTGTGTTTAGTCCAATAATGCTATTCAATCAAAAAGTCCTAAAATCCCCCAAAGTCCTCACATCATGCTCCAGAGATGCTACCGTTTCCTACTTTTTGTGTTATAAGCCCAGTATGTGGTATGCTACACTACAAACCTCACATTGTTTAAGATGCTGCATGTTAAAGTCTCCACCAGGAAAAAGAAGACGAAGGAAAAAAAAAGACAAAAAAGAAAAAAAGAGTTCTCTTTGAACCAAATCCACACACATGCTATGCAGAGTGGATACACCCAATCTACCCCAGAGAAAGGCAGCATTATGACGTTTGTAAATAAGAGTCATGATTTGTTTTGTGATTCAGCATTGGAACTTGGCTGTCTTGAATCTATCAGTTCAGACACAGTCATAGTCAGAAACTTCAAAACCATTTTTATGAAGCTGTCCAATACCAGAGGCACTAAATCTGAGCCACTTCAAATATTAAAATACAAGCTTTTAGTTTCTGAAGGAATAAAACAGGGTTTTATAATGGTTTTATAACATCAGGCTTCCTTAGCAACAGAAGTGATATCAATACTGGTGTTCTATTTTTTATATATATTTAGATACATATGCACATACACATTAATATACATCAATTTAAGTATGCAGAAATACACCTATTTCCTCACTCCTGCTTCTCAATATAGATATGCACAAACTCCACTTACACACAACCATGGTAGATTTAAATTAGTATACATGGTCTGTGAATCCCTGCGACTATTAAAATCTTGCTAGCCACTCAGTATTGTAATAAAACAATGGCATTTTTTTTAAAAAAAAGACCTGGTTTGCTGTGAACTTAAGATACAGAAATTAACCAAATAGCTAAAGAACATCACAAATTCTAATTTTTCTCCTCAACATTGACTGTTTACATAAAGACCTGAATTAATTATACATCTACCTGAAGGATGAATCCACATTTTTCTTTTTAAAAAGTGAGGAGAACCATCAGAAGTTTTGGCACTTACTCTTATCATAGTACTTACAAATAATGTTGGCTTAGGTGTAAATATATTTTCTTCTTCATGTTCTGGCAGCAGTTTTACCAAAGGGATTGATTTTTTTCCAGTTGCACTTTTTACATCAATATGAGACCGAGGTAGATTTTGTTCATAGTGTTTACCATGTAGAGTAATAATAATCTGCTTCATTGTGGCTAGTTCCTATAATACCACAAAAGAACAATTCTAAGTTACACAGTTAAATTACATTTAAACCTATAAATATTTATTTGTTAATAATAAATTTATATTCACAAAACATGGATCAGTAAATGTAAAAAAGAATATATACTTGCTGTAATTAACAAGATTACTACTTAAACCCTAGCAAAGTAAGAAAATAAAATAAGCACCGAAGATTTATAGAACTCAAATTTTGTCTTGCTTAAAGGCTGTAAAGGAGAACATTTACTGAGTAGTAAGAAGCACATTAGCTCTTTTAACTTAGACTTCCATTCCATTTAAAAGAATTCTTTTGCATTTGTTTTTTCAGGCTGAAGCAGTGTACAAATCTAATTTGAATGACTGTGACAACTTGTACCTTTGAGCACTAGGTCTTACACAGAAATTTTATAAATACATTACTAGAAATATTCCTTTATATCCAGATTAGAAAAGAAAAATCAATGAAGAACCTTTGAGGATGTACAGCAAAAAGAGGATCAGAATGGAAAAGAAGTTTTGTGAAAAATTAAAGTTCCAGTGTAGAAAAAGAATGAGAACATATAGAAATGCAGCCTTTTCTTGGATATCCTAGTAATTTGCTTTGAAAACAATTTGAATTAAAAATGTAATCTTTCCTTAATACTAGGCTGAACAAAACAAATTACTCAAAATGTACAGTAGAGTGAGAAAGAAAAAAACATAGCATTTTCTGACTTTAACTGGACATCTTCTTTTGTCATCTTTCACCACACCAACCTCCTAATGTTCCCCCTCCACCACATGTAATAGGTATGATGACTATAAAGTAAGCTACAGAAGTTAAAGAATTATTATTAGTAATAGTACTGTAAGTAGTATTATTTAGACCATTCATTATTGTAGAATTAGAACAGCAAGATCAGTAGAAAAGCCTTTCAATGTAAATTTTAAGATGATTTTACATGTTTTAAAATATTAATGTTTTTGTTTGCTTTTTACAAATGGTGTTGTCTTCAATAAGCAACACTGTTACCATATTAGCCTTATATATAATTAACATTCTGTCTTATTTCTCAAGCAGAAAAGGGTAATTTGTGTTTACAGCTGAATGACAAATATTTGTTAAATCTTACCTATTTAATACCTGCTGGAAAATTACATTGATGCACACTGTATTTTCACTGAATTATTAGTAATGAGTTAAAAAAACCCCTCAGCCTTCTAAAATATTCCTGCCATATACCTTCTCTCTGTCCACTGCTGCCTTTAATACAAGAAACAAAGTCAAAAGAAACATGCTGAAGCCTTTAAATTGTCGAACACTAACTCAGTTACATGAATGGAAGTTACACTCCACAGACCAGCTTTATTGAGTGTACAAATTGTTCTTGTATCTCAGTCATTTAATATTAACTATTTGCATAATTCAGCCATGTGTGGTGGCATGTTGAAACAGCATGACTGCAGAGCAGCTGTTTAAAAGGACTGCATAGCTGATGCCAACATGTTTTTCAAAGTTGTAAACTCTGCAAAGATGTTGCCAAAGCAACACATAGACAGAATTTCTTGATGAAAATAACTCAAGCAAGTATACAGCAAATAAATACACCATCACAGGAGATTAAATTGTACATAAACAATGTTTTGACATTAGCAAATGGTGTTCCTATACTTAAACTGTGTTATTCTGTGGACCAAATAGTTGCACCAAAAACTGTCACACAGATTTATTTAAGAAACAGAGTTGAAAGTTGTATGTGTAGGGTCAAATTCTCTTGTGTCGAGATCCACTCGGCAGTTTAAAGTCTTCTCTACTTCATAGAATCTGTCCTGTACTTGACAGCACTGTCTGTTTGCAGATTTGGAATAGGCTCTGGAGAGTCAGCTCTCACACAAGCTCCCCTTGTGACAGGAGGATTCTCTAATGTGAAGCTATAGGAAGGAATGACAGGGAGTGGGGATGAAAAATTAGTCCGCAAGGAAGAAGCTATTTTGACATCACAGCCAAATTTATCATGAGGATTTAGCTAAGGTTGCCTTAATATTTGTTCTAAACCCCCTCCATATTTAGTAAGAAAGACCTTAAGAAACTTGGCAAAATAAATAGCACAAGAAACACTGAATCCAATAGAATTACTGGTATGTGTACTGCTAAACAAGGAAAGAAAATTGCCCCAATATATTAGCAAGAGATTTGCTGTTTTCAACAAAGGAAATACTGGAAACAAAGCTCTGTCTTGAACTGCAGTAATTTTAACCATCTCTTTAGATTTCTCTGCTCCTGAACACAATCTTAATTCTTAACTTCACTTTTAAATTCCAAACAAACAGTCATGAGTACCTACTAATGCTGGCATGCTACCTTGATTCTATGAGTATTATTTTCCAATCCTAAAATCCAGCAAGTTGGTCTAGAAAGCTAGCAAGGAAAAAGCAGCTCTGGAGATTGTACTTAGCAGAAATATATGAACTTGTTCCAGTGGGAACAAGACCTTATGAAAGAAGGGGAAAGTAGGTAGAGGGTTCACAGGAGATGGGAAGAATCTTTTGTGGAGAAGGACATGTACTAGTTTCAGAATCAGCTAAGTAAAGGAATATGTGAGGAGAAATGGATGATTAAAATTCTTGTACTTTTTACTGTGTCAAGTCCATGCTTCTATGTCCAGGCAGAGCTATGCAAATTGTTTACTTACAATATTCCCTTCAGTTAGTTGGTACACTGTAGAAAACAGTGTTGCTAAAGCTCTGCATTTCCCAATTTCTCTGGGGAAGTATTTGGTCTTTGCCACGCTGGCTCCTAGACATACAAGCCATGCTATGCAAGCTGTGTGTCACTGTGTTGAGGCTTCCAGGTCTGAGGGCTTTGGCTTTGGAGAGCCAGACAGCAATCCTCCTTGGGAGGATTACAAGTACCAACACCTCTGAGTGGATTCACCCAGCTCCTCCCTCTGCTGGCTTTACACCTTTGGTCTCACTGTCACAAACTACGGGAACACAAACACCCACTCACTGCTTACACAACATTCTGTGGGGACGTGGCAGTGCGGATACATGGAAAACAATGCAGTTGGCAAAAAAAGGTGGGTTAAGGTGACACAAGGAAAAAAGTAACCTATGCAGCTGGCACAAAACCAGTGCTTGTATACAATTAGTATACCCATACAAACAAGTATCAGGACTATATTATTAAATATTTTGAAAGTCTGTCCACAGCTACCTGATGAATTTTTTGTCAAGGATGTTGCTATGTGTACCAGCACAAGTCCCAAAAATCAAAGTAATGAGCTATGTGACACAATTAGTGGGATTTTACTCGAACTTAGAACACCTAAATTGCTGTATCTAAACAAAAGTACCTAACCATGAGCTAAGAATCTAATTTTCCATTACGGACAATGTAGCTTGGAAAGCGACTCCATTCAGAAATGGGACACTACTGGTGTTGTAACATTAGCCTTGCTGATTAGGCTGTTGATAACTATAAAGCACAGAAGGATACCTCACCACAGACACCTTCATTTTGATACCTAAATTTAGTTGTGATAAGCTGAATCCATTTCTCACCTCACTCTCCTTATCATTTACTTTTGTCAGGCTTCTACTTCGCCTAAAACAACTTTCATCCTGAATAGCCAGTGTGCAATCATAATTCCCCTTGCACACAGACTTGAAGTATCAAATTATTTTCTTAAAAGGAACTGTTTCTAGAACAAGATTTCACACCACAGATTATCTACTTGGTAAGTTTTCCAAAACATACAGAGATTCATACTTTAGGACAACACAACATTCTGTATTCCACTTATGGATATTAATTCATATTTAGTAAAGATAACTTGAACTATAAAAGAACACTTGAAAATTCTGCATACATAAGCAGAAAGGAGTTGGAACTCAAAGTAACTGATTAGAATGAATGAACTGAGAACACTGGGAGTGATGTAGCAGGAGGTGAAGTAAGGTAACATGTATTGCATTGTAAATAGTATCAGAAGAAAGTACTTGCTCATTTCCATTTATTTTTGGTAAGTTATGTCCAACAGCCTTAGTTAAAAATAGCAAAAGCAATTTTGTGTGCCAATATACAAGCAGAGAAGGAGATATAAAGGTTGGACTCAAAGATCTTAGAGCTCTGTTCCAACTTTAGTGTTTCTATGACTCTTTATTTAGGTACAGACAAAGGACAGACAGCAGTCTTTTCCACAGTGTCCATTAATTAAAATGTTTTCTGGTGTGGCATATTTCTCAAATTCTACCTTGCCAATTTATTAGGCTAAATACTGGTGTTGTGGAACTAACTGAAAATCATCAAGCTTTAAAATAGTGTTAGAAGAACCAAACCAAAGAAGTGTAAGTAATTTTTAAAAGGTAAAGTAAAAAAGGGTATTATCTACTCATATTATTTATACTTCAGAAAATTCAGAGACTTTCTAGTGATGTTTGTGCTTACAGTAAGAGTAAAAATAAGCTGTAGTTTATTTAAAATAGATTTTACCTGTCTATTATGGATAACTGAAATAGTACCTAGAAAAATGGAGACTGAAGATCAGTTTTGGAATACAAAGGATAAAATTTGATTCCTTCAACTAGAAATGCAACTAGAAGATAAGCGAATGCAAAAATAAGGCATGCAGCCATATAAAATATGAATGTATTTTGAGTTACAGATACTATAAAGGGAACTCTATTAACATTGGTTTTGATGTCCTTGATACACGCTCAAACATACACGTACCAAAAGAGCAGCTTACATCTTCCTAATTCAAAATTAATAGAATATTAAGTATTATAACAAAACCACGACTTACATTGTCAAGGCAAAAGGAAAAAGAACTGTCTCGTGGGAAATGACTGAAGCATAAAATGGTGCTCTTTTATCATGTAACTGATGAAGTACGGGAAAGAAATGCCTACATTAAGCATTGTAATCAAGTATCGTATCAAGACAGTAATTTCATTTTTGTTTCAGTGAATTGTCAACAGTCTAATTATTTTTTTCTTTCTGTCTCTGCCATGTAACTATAATCAAAGGAAGAAAGAATCCTCTGTATGCACTCAAAACCTTGCAATAGCACTTAACATTATATATGTGTATATATAGTTATAATAGCTATGTAAATTTATATAAGCACATAATGAGACATATCTATATATCATGCCCTGGAAGCAGAGGCAAAGTAACAGTCTTAATAAAAAGTAACTGGCTAACAGGATTCATTCATGTACATGTTTTTAGGTTTCAACAGCAGGGAAGTCTCGCACCTCAAATAATCTCCATATAATGATCTTGAAAAGAAGCTTTGTGTAGATCAACAGCTGGAATTCCTCAGTAGGAAGAGATATATATACCTATATGGTCCCAAGATAGCTCGTTCTAATGGTAAATTTAATGGCTTTTTCATATCACTAAAATCATGGAAGAAGCCAATGAGTGTCAGATCCATCTGACTCTTTCCTCATGCAGTAAAGCTACAGTTATTGCACTCAGGTAAATGTCTTCTAAAGCAAAAGCGACCCTGATAATAGTATGTCCAGTTAACTGAACCTTTATCATGGCAAGTGGCATTCTACTTTTAGCTCTGCATATAGAATTTAGGAATTCTATATGCAATTTACAATTGCATATATTTATGAATTCACAATTGCAAACTTCACCTTAAATTATAACTCCATTTTGAAGCAGAGAACTTGTATTGTGGAAGCTGAACAAGAGATTTCTGCCCTAGAAAATGTATCAGGTTCTGGCAGAACCACTGAATTTTGATGACTGACAAGTGTTCCCAGAGAAGAACACAGCATAAAAGAGTAGCACAGAAAACAAATTTCACTGCCAAAATCAGAAAAATCAGATGAAAGAGGGATAAAACTAGAGGTCTCCTCCCTCAGGGATGCTGATCAAACATTAAGGTCTTTCAAAATTTGTGGGTCAATCACTAACATGATGATTTTAGATGTGTATTCTCATTCCCAATCCTTAAGTCTCCTGTACTGTGAGAGCAAAGCATGTATGGTCAGGACCTCCTTTGGAAAGCTGGTATTTTTCACTTTAACTGCCATATGGTCCCCATGTGGTTAAACTATAACTCAAAATAAAATATGTATCCAGTCTGGAGTTTGACTGTACATCCCCCACGCATGGAAGGGATTGAACAAAAAACTGCTTCACACAAAGACTTTTAGTGCACCACAACTTGAGTCCAGAGACTGGACTCTTCTCAATGTGGAAGTCAAATAGTAGCTTGGAATGTAGCAGCCTGGTGACTATTATGGCTGCATTAACTTCTAAAATAACATTAACAATAAAAACAATAAATATATTAGAACATACAAGTGGAGGGAAGACAGCCATACTGGCATGAAAAACATGTTCATAGCAAGTCAGCGCAATCTGTCTTCACATGCATGTTTCCTCTTAGTTATTCAGCTATTGTAGTCTTCAAACAAGTCTGCACAGGGAAAAACAGTGTTCAGAAATTGAAGCTACAGGTTTGTTAAAGAATACTGATTTGAGAAACCTAAACCAGCATTTAAGAATGTTATACCCATTTTGTAGTGTTCTGTAAAGAGCATATTCTGGAATGATATCTCAGTCTCTGAAGAATTAAAGTTCACGTTCAATATACAAATGTTCAAGACAGGATTTAGAGAAAAAATAAAGTTTTATACTTCCTACATCTCCTTCTTGAGGGAAAACGATCTTAATCTGGAAAAAGGCAGGGCAGGGTGGTTCAGAAGGAATCATCTTCACAGCTGTCTGTCTCAAGGTGTTCACTAGGATCAAGCTTAATGGGCATATCAGGTGATGGTAGAGAAAATACTAAGGATATTGCCCTCTACGAAGTCCTGCAGTTCTTGGATCCCTCTTAGACTCCTACTGTAACTTTTGTGAAAAGTAAAGGTATATTAAAAATAAAGTGGTATCATTTAATTGCTAATACTAAGGTGGAGAGGGATCTTTGTGAGAATTCTGATTGCAGTTTGGCTTCGGAACACGTGACTGGATACTTAGTTGGATTTCCTCACATGCATCTCTAGATATCTTCAGTAATAATATTTAAACCTAGGCAAACTAGTTTGTCTGATTCCTCTATATTGCTGTTGGTTAGAAATTCAAAAGTAGTATTAATTTTGCTCATTTTAAATGAGATTATGGTAAATCACACCATAATAGTGCCTGTTTCTTTTTTCTGACTGCAAATCCTTAGATAATTTTCAGGTGTAGATACTTACAGGATATATTTTTAAAATTAGGCAAGATCCATCTCTGTTACTTTGTGACTTGACAAGCGACTTCTCAGATGATCTTTACATTGGCAGTACTCTTCGACAGCACTGGAGTTCACCAGTTAAAATGGAGGTAAACAAACAAAGCTCACTGTATGGATTCTTGGCATAAACATATTTCTGCACAACAGACTAGATGACTGAAACAGAACCTGGTTCCACCTTTCAACATATGCAATGACTTGCATACAGCACTTTGAAGTTTGAGTATGGTACTCAAACTTTGGAGTGCACTAGAGAAAGGAGACATATGTGTCATTATCAAGGAATGAGACTCTCAAGCAAAAGTAGTACCTACAATGTCTCCTCTTCAGAAGTGCTGACAATTCACACAAAGAACTATTTTAGAACAGTCCTTCAGGGGTTTTATTTCTGCTAGAGACATACTGCAGAAGATAGGCTATAGCCTGGAATGAATTATCTGCTCCCTTTTTGGCTTTAAGTGGAAAAAAGACCAACACCATTAGCATGGATTCACAGCACTAGACAGCAACATTAATGATGACGAGTTGGGAAATAGGAGAAAGACACTGCAGAAGCGCCATTTAACATGACAGCAAAATGAAGCAAATGGTCAGTCAGTCCATTCCCTTGTTTAAGACTGCAGATGGATAGGAAGCAGTGCCACAACTGGTGCAAACTCAGCTTCAACAGTGGAACTCCTTGAGCTTCTGCCTATCAGGAGTAGAATCTACATCCATAACAGAGCTCAAAGAAGATTTTAACAACCACCTATGAAATCAAGAAAACATCACAAGTCATTGTTCAATCCTTCAAGTAAGGCAGAGTGTATTTGACATCGTTAAATCCTAATTGCAGCTGTGCCGCAAATACAAGAAGTCAGCAAGAATTTCAGTGTGAGAATTGCACATATGGTCATCTAAGGCACATGGATACACACTATAAAGCTGGAAACTGGAAGACAGTATGAAATGTCCCGATCAAACAAATGAACCTGATAACTGGGTGGTGGAAAGATGCCAGACCATATGCAGGATGTTGATAGCTTCTCTGCACTACACTTAATTCACTAGTTCTCTATATCCCAGTGCATATAAAAACCTTAAAATGAACTGACAGATCTGTGACTATATGGATCTACAAACTACTTCCAGTTTTATAAGGTGAACGCATTAGAACTGTGGAAACAATAAAATGTCCCAGTCACTGCAGAGAACAGCTTCTGTCTTTTTAGATACATAAAAATCTCTGCCTATTTCAGCTAGATCTTAAATTTGTTCTTAACAGTTTAATCTTTCTAACTTCTTGACAAAAATAGCAACTAATTTGTCTCAAAATTCAGAACTAGCATGTCAAATTCTTAATTTTTTTCATTTTCATATTGTAGATAAGAAATATACTTGTAATTGTAACTAGGACTAGTTCTCCAAATACTTTTTTTTAATCTGAGCCATTGTGACATTCATTTATTCAATGTTTAATAAAAAATATGCTTTCTTGAGTAAGTTCATCTAACAGGAAATGGATGCTAACATGCTAATGTGTTAAAGCAGCTTTATTTTCACAAATTATTATGTAGAAGTTACTGTATTTTCTGAGATGGTAATATACTAGTTTAATTCTCCCTGTCTTTGCTATTTCTTACAGAGTATTTAAATTCACTTTCCACTTGGTAACAGTCAAATGCTACCATGAAATGAACAAAAATAAAATTTTTACACAGCTGTATATGCAGTAGAATGGGACAGAAATATAAATAGCCAATCCAGGAAAAAAGAAATATAACATGGGATGCACATTGAGAAAATCTGAACAATTTCAGGTTAAACAATTAACAATTTCTTGTTTAAAAGTTTATCCCTTTATTTGATTCTAGCCCTCTCAAAACCATATAATTTAAAATACACATGCCAATTCCATCCATATATATGCTGCATAATCCACATATATGTTGCATTTTGCCTATGAAACCTATTTAGTACACAACTGCTTACTGTATACCACTGTGAACAGAAAGATAATTCTTGCAAGAACATATATGAAAAATAATAACACATTCTGAATAATACAGCTCAGATAAAAGAATCAGTGCTGTTAAGTCCTTCCTCTTCCTAAATTCAGTACTATTTGAATTCAATTTTTATTAACGCTTGACAGCAACAAAATAGGTAACAAAAAGATGAGAAATATTGCTTAGGAGCATATTTTTCTTTGTAAAAAAATGAGCCAGAAGCTTCTCTACACTCGTTTAGCTATGTAAATGTCACTTTGTTTCTCCAAGCTTAAAGCTGAGAATAGCTCCGGGGCTTACTTGTGATGCAGAAATGTTCCTGTAATCTACTTAGAAAACATGCAGAACATTAATAGAAACTAGAATCTTGGAACATAAACGTAGCATAAGAAAAATGATAATTACTCTGTGGCTTAACATTTAAAAAGAGAGCTAAGCATTGTACATCAGCATTTTTTTTTTATATAAAACAAGTTGCAGCACATAGATGAACAGGAAGTCATTCACTTCAGAAACACAAATAATTTTGACATTATCGTGTACAATCTTTTTACACAGAAAAGAGGGGGAAGAGGCAGAGATAGAGATTGTTTGAAGGCACCTGTTACCAATCACATCTTTTCATTCGTGTCTTCCCAACCCCTGCAGATAGCCCTTCCTTCCCCTCTCCCCAACAAAGCAGTTTTCTCCTTTTATCCACTAAGCTTCCATCCCTGATTAAACACGTACTGCCCTCCCCCTTACGACTCCAAAGCTTTTTATGAGCGTCTGAACTTCTCTCCACCTCTGTTTTTTTGCAGATGGCAGCTGTTGCTACTCTCCAGGTTCCTAAATCCAACATACTGGCTCTCTGTCCTAGGTTATTCCTAGTCAATCTTCTTCAGCATTACTTAATTACAGCTACGGATAGTATTAGCCAGACTTTAAAGTATCACTAATAATGAAATGCTGAAAACTCATCTGGAATTGTCAAGGTCATTGCTGAGATGGAATTAAAATCTGGGCACAGAGAATTTAGCAGTGAAGGGCACTCCCTAAAGAAGTAAGGAAGACAAACCTGGTAATATAGAGTGTAATGGTCAAAGTAAGGCAAAGCAGAGATACTTCAGGACACTTTGCATTTCCACAAAAGCAGAAAAAAAGAACAAAAACTTTTGAATTTTCTTTCACTCTTGTGGGCAAAAAAAACAGGATAACTATTGAGAAGTACCAGAATTTTGTGCAGGATACTGACATAAGATGAATGCAAGCACAGAGACTACTAAGTTCTCAAACGCTGTGGACATTAAAATTTCGGAATAATGTCATGGAATTCTGAAATTCATATGGCCATGTTTCAAATCTCACATTCATAAACAGTTATCTAAATTTGTGGAAACTTAGCCCGATAATTTATAGATGCTCTGAAAAAAGACTTAGAGCCCTTCACAAACTACGCATATCCTAGTATGACTGATTAGTAAATGTTTCTCCTCTTGATCACGTGGATTCTCTCCAATCTTAAACGCAGTTGGAAAATGTATTTGGCAACCATTTATCAAAAACTAAAAAACAAGTCAGATGTTTTATCTTTTAAAGATAATGAAATAACTGTTTTCTGTTCTTATCTTCATCCATCTCACCTATTCTATCTTATTCTCTATGCTTCCTTACTACCTACACAATATTGCCTTATGCTTATCTTTTTCTTGCATCCCACCACATCCTCTGTTTGCTAGGACAAAATAAGCTAGACCTTTAATCTCACTCACATAAGACCTCCAGCCTGCTGTGAAATTTATCTTTTTTCCCCAGAAAATATTATATAAAAAATACAAAATATCATCCTACAGATTAAATAAAAACTTTATTTTAATTTACATTTTACATTTTTCAGATTTAATCTTTAAGAAACTGGCAGGACATTGGAAAGTGGCCTTTTTCAGGAGACATTGATTAAAAAGTGAATGTAAATTCTCAGAATGATAAAAAGTGAAAATGTAATTGTTTGTGAAACTGCTTCCAAAATGCAATCAGTTCCTATATAAAAAGATGACTTAGAGAAAAGAGTTAATTTGTGTCTAGTTAGGAAAAATATACACTAAGGAGATTTTCTTTTCAGGCTTTTGAACTGAAATATGTAAGAAACAAAAAAATGCCTGTAAGTAAGATACTGCATTAGGACACATGAACGCTTAACCTCTTCCACAAACAGAGGAGTTTTGGACAAAGCACCATTTCTTTTATTTTGGTTACTGCTTCTGCAAAACAGGGGGAGTAATAGTTTTCTGCTTAACTTGTGGGTATAATATTTGTGAGACAGGTGTTCAGTTACAGTGGTGAAGGCCACAGAAATATTCAGTTAATAGGATTATTTTGACATATTGATAAGAAACTGTGAAAACCTGGGAAGGGGGAAGAGTTACATGGTTTTAAAGGAAAAGAATTAGGTTTACTCATAAATGGTGAGTTATACATCACATGTGGAATGCACTTCACCTGCCAATTGGAAAATAAGTTCAACATAATAGTCACTCAGGCAATTAGCATTTTAATATTAACCTGGTAGACTACTTTCAGCAAGAACATCTCACTAAGGATTTTTTATACTTTAATATGTTTGAAATAGTATAAGAGCTTGCAATGGTTAGCCAAAAAAAATTTAACCCAATCTAGTTGAAGATTCCTACCAATTCAGGTACACATATTTAGACAGATTTAACACTCAATTTGAGTGACACGACAAGTTACTGACATAAGCTAAATGGATTTAAGTAAACAAATAGCAATCAAACTCCATGTGTCTGTAGCCATTTAACTGATTGATATCAACCAGATTTATTTAAACTACTACTGTATGTTTTCTACTTTGTCCCCTAGCAGACAGCCAGAGCCTGGGTTCTGGTTGCTAACTTCACTTGAAGAGCTTTGGCACAGTAACACATGAATGTGTCAATAAGGCAGGTGATTAGTTCAGTAAGTTGACATTCTATCACTTGTATGCACAGCTGCTAATGTATGGTAAGTGCACAGATGTGTAAAGCAGACAAAATATCAGCAGGTTGTCATATCTTCTTACCTGGTGTATAATATTCATGGACTGATAATGAATCATGTCTGCATAAACAATTCCATTGCAGGAAACTAATAGCTATTGTAAACAGCCTGAATTTGCAGCATTTATGTCATAAATTTCTATTATGACATAATATTCTATTCCTAATATTCTATTCTATTCATAATATTCTATTCCCTTCTATTTCCTATGACAATGATTTCATAGTATTAGTTTTACTTTTTTAGGTTAAAAATTACTGTATTGCCAGACTGCATCACATACTGGTGATTTCAAGCAGTTAAAAAAATATTGTAAATGAAGTTCTTTATATTCATACAAACAGAAACTGATCTTAGGACTTGAAGGAACAGCTATTAAAATCTTCTATTGGTGTCTCTTACACCACTGTCTCATTTTTTGATTTAAGGTCTACTACAGTATTTCTATTTGAAACATAAAGAGAACTCCATTTGTTTTACTTGCTCTGCTTTTTTTTTTATTTCCCCCAAAACCCAGTGGATTATGAACTTCACATTAAAAATATAAATCCCACCTAGTTAATTTTCAAGATTTTAGAACTCAGTTTCTATCTGTTTGTATTGGAAAAGCTAAAATAGATTTAATTGTGCACATTATTAGTTTTCTTTATTAAGACACATCTGCATCTTAAATTTCTGAAGAAATAGTACAATGCTGTACATCAAAGCATAGCAAGTTTATAACCTCTGAAATGTAACCTCAGGAAATTATTACTAAAACTTCTTGCCAAACATCTGAGTACTGACAGACTGCCCTTCCAAGTTTTCATCTGAAGTTTGAAAGCCAATGGATAAAGTCTAGAATTGCACAAGCATCAAGCATCAAGCATGAAAGGCAATGGAATTGCCAGGATCACAGAGCTCATGGTAAGTATTTCTTTTAGTCAAAGGCCGACTGTTGGGAAAAAAAAAAAACAAAACAAACCAACAAACTAGATAAAATGAATCATGTATCAAGAGCTTCACTAAAAAGATTTAGTGGATTCATCCCACTTAACTTTAGCACTTAACAGAGAACTGCATTTCAGTGCCTTTAGGTTATAGATGCCCGTTATATGCACAAAAGGATAACGTTTCGATGCAGATAAAGGATGGCACAGAAGCTGGTGTTCTATACAGTTTTGGCCACAAAATACCCTCTTTATCACAGGTAAGCAATACTGACATATAAATATTTTACTTGTTTTTTTTCTTTGCTGGACTCTTTCCAAAGATCATTCAAATTGCTAACGTAACAGACAGCAATACACTTTTGTAGGGTTTTTTTTGTAGGTTAGGTTTCTGTTTAGTAATTTAAATGGTCCTACTACAGCATTAGAAGTGTGTCAGAGCTGGTGCAACAGGAGGAGGGAGGAGGAGAATCAGAAGCAAAGGGGTAAGGTACTGTTATAGCTATTGGGTCAACTCAGGCATGATGTATAATTTAATTTGGATTTATGTTTTGAAGAAACATCTTTTTGACTCATTCTTCCCTGACTATACAAAGACATGTGGGCAGTAAGTTCCAAAGATGGGGCCAGGTCATGCAGTTAATTAGCTGGTGGGAAGAATCAAAACTACAAGTTGGTGTTGGTGTGGTTTGGTTATTCAAGTTGAAGAGTGTCAACACTGCAGAGGTCAGATAATTAAAGTGAGAATGGTGACTACAAATAATAATGCCAAAAAAAATTAATCTGGAGATCCGAAATATCCCATTAAAAAAAACAACACCACACTATTTACTGGAAGATTACTAATGGGAGACCCCATTGTTTGTCCAAACAACGTTTTATGCTTTTCTGATGGATCTGGAAAAACAATTAAAAAAATAATACCTTGACAAAACATATAAAAAATCTTATTCTAAAATCAAGTGAAAAATCTGGCTGCATTAACTTGCTGTGTTGCACTAAGGGGTGTACAAATGGCACCAGAATACTGTGTACCCCAGACCTTTCTGAGAGCTCAAAGAAGACAAGGGGCACTGGGAAGGCTTTATTATGAACCCCCAACACGATCTCAGCATCATCCTAGATACTGATCATTCATGATAATGCCACTGAAATCCCTCTAATAGGAAAGTCTGCATTTAATGACACGAAGAACGCAAGAAATTTTATCTTACCAGCTGATTCTCAGTGACCTAAGTGAAATACTAAGTTAAAAGGTTTTCCACATTCATTTACTAATTAATTCAGACAAAAAAAAGGAAGCAGCAGGCCAAAAAACAATTCAGAATTTGGGCAAAGAATACAGTCTGAAAAAAATCCCCAACCTTCCTTTTTTCTCCTTCATGGAGGGACAGAAGCTTTTAGGGCTTTACATAATCAAATAACTAGTTTTCACTTTGATTTCCCACAGCAAAATGTAAGATTCATCATCAAATTAGACATCTGTATAATTTGAAATAAATAATGAACTATTTTATGACATTAACATTTAGTGTAATTTTTTCCTGTAATAAAAGAGCTCATGTAAGAATCCTACAGAAATTCTTCCAAGATGCAAAGTATAACTTTCAACTTTCTTCTTCTAAAATTAAAATCTGTGAAAAGGTAAATCATGAATGCAAGTTCTTTATTTAAAAAGTGTATAAAAATGCTATAATTGTCTCCAAAGCAGCATTATGAATGTAGCTGATATCACAAAGAGATAAAAATAAAAAAACCTTCCAACCCCTCAAACTCTAACATTCCATTTAAAAGAGTTAATACAGTCTGAGACCACACAGGCTGGAATACCTTAAGTCAAAACTGTACACCTATTGAAACACATCGCTGGAAGACAGCATTAACACTGTTTTGGCATTTTTCTTGCACTTTTAGCACTTACTTTTAACATACCTAAACTTCATTTTATCTTAACTATGAATATCTTTGGTTTATCTATTCAAGATTTCTAATGTTTCTACTTGCAAACATGAGAGCAACAAGGTAATTCTGAACAAGACATGACAGTTTAGTATGTGCAATGACTGAACAAGGCTGATAGTAACCCTGTTACATGATAGCACGTACCAAACACATAAACCCATAATTCATCTTTTTTTTTCTTTCAAAGTGTATTTTCGACCTGTATTTACAGGTTGCCTGTCAGTTTTATTTAAAATTGCAAACTGTTTAAATGCAGTTAACTCTTTACTAACCCGAAGTTAGAAAATTTTTATTCTTTATTTCTGTCAGCAAGGATAATTACTGGAAAACTGTGATGTTACTGCAAATTTAAATCTTTTATTATGACGGCAAAGAAGTATAGTCAAAGATTAACTCACTATCCTGTACAAAGATTTCAATACATGAGATAATTGCCTTTTAGAGAAATTCAGGAAGTATAAAACTACTGGAAGAAGTTTGCATTAGAAGTAAAAAATAAAAGACTCCATTAGGAATAAACAGAAGTGACAAAAGTTAAACCTACACACAAACACAAAAACTACCTGTTCTTTTCAAACATTTTCCTGAAACCATTTTAGCTTATATTTTGTTTCTCAGGAGATTTTTTTTGTGTTGTACTGGCATTTCATAGTTTTCTTCCCTCAAATATGCAGCTTCTAATGTTTCTTTTTCAGTATTTATATCCTTCTCTGCAGAGGTATCTTCAAAAAACATTATCATTGTTTGACAAAACCTGTACGACTAATATGTGCTATTTTTTACAGATGTAAAAAGAAATTCAAGAAAACAGTACTAATTTTGGAAATATTTGCTCAATTTCTTAACATTCTGGGTATGAGGAACATCGAAAGAGTCTGTTTCAGACTCAAGTATTTGCTTTTCTTTTTCAATCAAGCCTTCCTCTGCCAGCCTTCCTTGATCATTTGACACAGTTTAAAATTTGAAATGGTGAAATGACACACAGAGGCTGCATATCAGGAATAGTTTATGAGGGTA
Organism: Promerops cafer; assembly: GCA_013398275.1. Lineage (NCBI taxonomy): Eukaryota > Metazoa > Chordata > Aves > Passeriformes > Nectariniidae > Promerops > Promerops cafer. The sequence goes on along the minus strand of VZSE01001853.1, from coordinate 862,462 downwards.
CTTACAGAGCTAATGTAGTTTGGATGTCAACAATGTTGCATAGCTTCAAGTTAGAAATGTTATCATTTTCTTAGAAAACATGGCAAAATTTTTCTTTTATCACTTTCTACTGTTTTTAATCAGCTGCAATACATGCTCATTGCTATGACACTACTAAAACTAAGCACCCAAGGTGTGATGGCTTTGTGAGCATAACTAGCTAGCAGCACCCCTGGTTGGGAAAGAAAGAGTAGGAGCAGGAAATTTTGAAAGAAATTAATTTGAAATTAGTCCAAGGGCCTATCATTTTGGAAAAAAACCCTACATGTTTATACAATTACATCAGGTTTCCTCAGTATTTTTCATATCATTAATATAAGGATCTTATAAAGCATAAATATAATGGTAAGGTTTATAAACTATCTAGAAATGTTTAAATCATAGATTAGTTTGGTTTGGAACTCAGCAAACAGAATTAGTAGTTTTAAGTTGAGGCTCACTTGGACTCAGCTCTCAGTGAAACTGTTTTGTTTTGGTTCTAACAAAAGGGAGTTTTTTAAGTGCTTGAGAGAGACAAACTAGTTTGGACCAATTAATGACATGGATTTTGGTTTACTGATTTAAGAAGGGAATGTGATGAATAGCATGAAAAGGAGATGAGTGAAAACAATTTTGGAGGTCGAATGAGACTTCAGGAGATGGATAGTCAGTTTTCCATGAAAATAATGTATTAAAATGAGTGATAATCCAATCTCTGACAGGATAATCTAGGGGAGTTGTAGCTTCCTTGAAAGGAATCTCTCCATCTTTTCCCTTACCAGTAAGAGAAAAGAAAGATGTTGTCAGAGAGCTATCAATATACCTCTAGGACCACTTTCTGAACAGGTAAGTAGGTAGTTTGGTCCTATCACTCTGTATCTATAATTTGCACTGTTTTTTCTCATATTCATAATTCCTGATTTGCTAATATTGTATTTTCTCTGCAAATCCTTGCCAAATCATTCAGCAGCTCTGGGAGAAGATTTAACATCTGCTTAGGTCAGCTTTTGGTTTTATATCTTCAGTGCTCTTTAGCTTCAGAAAATTCTGTGATATTATTCACATTCTCAGACTCCTGCAGTAAACTTCATTTATTTTCATCCTTTGTTTCAGAAATTTCATCTGCAGATTTTCTATCACACATCATGACATATTAGAATCTTAAGATTGTTCATATAAAAATCTTGACAAGAGCCTTTAGGGTTCCCTAAATGGCACAATTCTGCATACTTTTAGATCTGAGAGTGTATTCCAGTCCAGTAGCACCCTGAATCTTGCTTGGATGAAACTCAGGTAAGTACACAAAAAAGTACCCCGACTCTTCTTGGAAACCTGTGTAACTATCACCTTGTTTCCTCTCCCTAACCTCTATTTTGGAGTTGAAAAGGAATTCAAAAGAGTGTATGGGAAATGAATTGAACAATGCTTTGGTCCAATGTTTGGCTGCAGGGATTGGGGAGCACAGAGAGATCCTGAGGCATACTGTGGCACATGTAGACCTTGCAGATTACATGTGTATCAATTTCAATGTCTTTATCTAAATTCTTGTTAAATGCTTGCAACTACCAAACACTGTTCAAGGCAAAAGAAAAGAAAGAACAGAGACAATAAATCATCAGAGAGAATTTAACAACTGAGACCCTCCCCAGTACCCGACAGACACAGTCACCTGTGTTGCTGAAAACCACACAGACAAGAAAACCCCAACAAATCAAACCAAAGTAAACCATTTTTTTCTCCATGTTTTAAGGGCTGGTAGCAAAACACTTATGGTAGTAATGCTAAAAGAGGAAGATTACCTCACGGTCATTTAGAAGTCTCTCCAAATCTGCTGCCATTTGATTCTTGACACGCAGCAAAGCTGTCTTTTCTTTATTTAAAAGACTGGTAAAAAGAGGATAGGAAATGCAGTAATAGCAACAGATAATCTCTTTTAATCTTGTGTTCTGGTTGAAACATGCATTTTCTAAACCTAAATACTGGCAACAATAAAAATCTGCTCAAGTAATTGTATCAAATGATCCTTCTCTATATTAAAGCACTGAAATTTTTATAAATGGGCCCAAATGTACTGATACATACATCTTACTTTAGTCAAACAGAAAAACTACTCAAAGCCTTCATAAAATGCCTTTTTTTTCCTTTTTCCTCTTAAGGGTAATTTAAATGATCAGAATCTTCCATTATCATTTCTTGGTTTCTTCTAGGCAAAATGAGATTATTTTATAAGCAAAGTAAGTCTCCTTATACCTACACTTCTGTATCAAAATGTGGATTTCTTTGTTGTATTAGTCACTACTACATTTTTATACTACTGTATTTAGAATTCTGAAAATAGCAAATACAAGGAAGAAAAACATACAGCTCTTCCCCCTTTAGCTGTATAGTTTCTGCAAAAATTGTAAACATATTTTTGTTATTTTTAATGTTTTTATTCCAGGATAATGTATAAGATCAAGTTTGTCCTATGAACCAAGTATGAAAACTGATTTAGCATGAAGGCATGCCTATGTAGCAGAATGTAAAGTTTAACTTTAATCATTCTTTGTCTTCATAGTTATAGAACATGAACATTTGAAATGTTTAGCATACACATTGCAATTCCAGGCAGCAGTTCTATAATAATTAAATGTATTTCCCTATTTAGCCCCAGCATCAGTTTCTAACATTAAATTTTAGACTAATGCATGCATAATACCAGTATATAAGCTATTTTGTTAAAACAGCCACAGAGATTTTCTTGGAAGTCATGTTATATATGCCATTAACATAATTTAACTAAATAGGTTGTACAATATAAACTGTAACATAAATCCACAACTATGAAAAATGCTATTCTGCATATGGAATGCAAATATGTAATACTGCAAATAGGTCAGGAGTTCAAAAGCAAATATATTAAAATTTTATAAATGGAGCAATTACATATGTTGCAAACACGAATTATTTAATATTTCCAATATTTGATCCAGAAATGATCAAGAAAATAAATCAGTCTTTAATTGCCCATGTATCATCCGCTTGTTTCAAATAAGCAACATCATCCCATCCTTTGCCCCAGAGATTTGCTGGCAGTTCCTTACAAGCTCTGTAGTGTAAATTACAACTGTCAATTCCTTCTAGGCATTCATTAATTCTCAGAAAAAAATGTATGCTCAGTTGTTTTAACTATTTAAAAGAAAAGTAATAACATTTTAAAAAGCTATAAAAATATTTTATTATTTTCAAGAGTTTTATTTTGTCACATTTTTAATCATGATGAAACTGCTGTGCCTTCTTTTTCTTAGGTTCACGTGTTGTAACTTACATGTCACTTTTTCTTGGATTTCTGTATTTCCTAAGAACATAAATTAATCCCTCTAGAGGCTCACAAACTTATTAGAGAAGTGTACTGAATAAGCATAAGCATTATCAGTTCATGACTGAACCAGAAGTTCACATTTGAGGTTCAGTTTCATCTACAGAACAGAACCAATTCTACTTAAACTGCTTATATCTTCTGAAACAATATGATATAAGTGATCTATGTAGAGCAGCTCTAATTTTCTTTGTTTACAGTCAAATATAGGACATAGACTACATCATTCAGTAGCACTTGATGTGTTTTCTGTCATACACATTGATATAAAATTACCAAAGCATGTGCAGACTTAGATTTTGTAGTTTTGCAGTACTTGTGCTTTTTCATCATTGCAGGTAGAAGGGAATAACTCATATGCTCATGAAAGAATACTGCAAGAGGCATATACACATTTAACAGAGTGAGAAAGCAGTTATCAGACAGAATGATAATACATGACAAGGTTAAACAGAAATACCTTCGAAAGTTCCGTCTTGGGAAGAAGATCGACTGTTTCAGTCCCCGGTTTTAAAATGTTCTGAACCAGCATCTTGGAGCAAAGAGGTTCTAGCTTTAACCTACCTTACACTCCTATTGAAGAGTAGTTTACCCTAGTCCAGGTTTAATTGGCAGTGTGACAAATCAGAGAGCATCTTTACAATTTGTTTTAGCTGACCTAAGTGAGAACTGTTGAAGGATCATCCTTCCCTCCCCACATCCTAGTAACCTACTCCTTCTGTTGGTACTAGACAATTTGTCACCACATAAGAAGGTCCCTTCATTGATCTGGTTGGACACTGGAGTCTTTTTAAAGGTTATCTTTCACATGGATCACCAAAATAACTTGATTTGCCATGTATGGTGGAGACCTACAGCTGAAGGCAAGGATGAGCTGCTCCATTTGGTGACAGAGTGCCTCAAGTGTCTTGCTATGATTCTGAAACCACCATCTATGAGTCTAGGCAAACCAGCTTCTCACAGTGGAGCCCAAGGGTTGTAACTTTTATCTAAAGAGGTGGGACCATGTGCTCCACAGTCCTGGTCACTGATGGCCTCACCCTGAATGTGGAGAAGGTGCCCGTTGTGAGATGTCATAAAACTGTGGCCCCAAAAGTGCAGGTTAGAGAACTAACTGAAAAGCAGTGCAGGTCCTGCTTTTTCTGTGTGCTTTTCCAGAAGAAACCAAATTGTCTGGGAGGACATCCAGTTTCATTCCATCATGCTTTTAAAGCCTAGCCAGGTATGAATCCAGGTACCAGGAATGCAGGCTTACCATAAAATCCACTTGTCATATGCGTACACATTGCTCAGAGCAATGTGCATTTTGTTTTGTCTTGTTTCACTCAGGATCTAAAGTCAAGGTAGCTTGGATATCACATGTAAGACATTTTTAGGTAACATGATTTTTCTGGAGAATGGATACTAACATTTCCCAGTTTCAGCCTTATAAACTCTTTTCAATTTGGGCAACTAAACCATTTTAATGCTTAAGTGTAAATATACTAGTTACTATCCTGTTCAGAAGCTTCTATACTTAGATATTCTGAATAATATGCTTATGCTGGACACACAAAATAAACATGGGTTTATATAGTACTGGATTTTGTTTTTACTTCTATTCAGTTTGAAAAAAAAATTATGTTTCTTTTTCAGTGAACTGTGTACTCCAGATGCTCTAAGAAATGGATTGTGCCCTTCTGTTAATTTACCCTTACAGCATGAAGTTGAATAGTCCAAAATTGAAATTTTTTTTTGTATTTTATATTTACAGTATTACCATTCAAAAAACCAAATACAAATAGTATATATAAAGGTTTTGTACATATAACTGAATATATAATATAGCCATATAGTGAAGCTATCCCTTGTCTGCAAATTACAGATGAATAGCTCAAAGTCAGCACCTAATTATTAGTCTAGTCAAATTTTGTTCTTAAGTCACATACTTAGAAAGGGAGGTATAAGATGTTTTGCAAACAAAAGTTCCTTACAAGAGAGAATACATGACAAATTAGTGATCTCTCTTGTGCAGCTAAGTAATCACAGCTCAGATTTTTAAACAGATTTAGGAGAGTATTGCTTAATGATTTTAATTGGAATGTTGCAGGAGGCTTAAAAACCTATCCATGAAGTGTCCAAATTAAAATTACTTTTTCAAACAGTGAAAAAAAAAAAAACCAAACCCAAACAACTTTTTAAAAGTTGTATTACAGATCAGAAAATATATAAAAAATTACATATTCCTACAAATTTTGCTTCGAGCATTTCTCTGGTAAGCTGCAGTACTATTGGAATAGATGGTGCATATTTCACAGAATGGTAATGTTCTCATAAAAAGCTTATTGCCCATTCTTTGACGGGAAAAACTCATCTAACACTCTATGCCAAACTTTATGTTTGGATGGCAATTAGAGAACCCAAAATGTTTAGGTAAGGAACATTTCAGTACAAAGCTTCTTAGTGAGCAAAATCCCTATATGGCTTCTGGATTTGCCACACAGTTAAGGCTTTTGAGTAGTGCTTTTGGGTAAGTGAACCTCTTTTAAAACCAGCCATTGGTACTGAGAAATTTGAGTAACCGAATTTAAAATAAATACCCTCTCCTTATGAATGAAGTCCTTTTAACAACTCCAGTTATTTATAAACCTAGATGTTTTTAGCAGAAAATTATGTACTAAAACTACAATTACTTCACTACACACATAAGAATGAAACTCAGAGATTTGTTTTCCCACAGCATGACATAGTTACAAGCATTTCTTTTCAAAAGGAGTGCTACATGTGATGTTTTCATTTCTGGCTAAAGAACTGCATGCTAGAGAGATTTCTGCAGCAAGGAGTCATCCTCAAACACAGCACTGCTCTTATTAACCATCACTATTTACTTTTATTAATGAGAGGGCTATGTGGTCTAATATAAATAAGAAGTTACTTAACAGAGTATTTTGAGATATGCAGACCACCTATAAATTCATCCTGCAGATGCCCTGTCACTCAAGACCAAGTTTTTGTATCTGAAACATATCTGCAGGTGCATGGCTCAGTTCAGAAGTGTTCTGCTCCCAGAGCCAAGTTCTGTTTGAGGCCCAGTGCCAGCACAGCCCATGGCCTGCCTGGGAGAATCCTAAAAGGATGGGAATGAGAGTGGGAGTGAACACCGTATATGGGCAACCCCTGACAGAGCCTCCATAACCCTAAACAACCTCTCCTTCTCTTTGAGTGGTAATACTCCTGTGCCTTCACACTTGAACCTCAGCAACGGTATCAGCACACCTTTAGTAACCTGGCAGTGGGTCCTTAAGTTGTTCATGCAAATCACAGCAATGGCAGCAGCCCAGCTAAGCATTTACCCCAACCACAACAGCTCTTGCAGCTCTTATGAAGGTATGGCTAAAGACCCACAAGTCCAGAACAGACACACTTCTCAGCAAACCAACAAAGCATCTCCAGCTCTGCTTTTAGACTTCACCTCTGTCTGGTAAGTATTCTGACTGTTTCTCTCCTTTCAGTGAGAAGTTGAATGGGGCTTCGAGCAACCTGATCTAGAGGAAGATGTCCTTACCCATGGCAGGGAGGTAGAACTAGATGATCTTTAAAGGTTCCTTCCAATCCAAACCACTCTGTGATTCAGTCTGACAGCTACTGACACAGGCAACCTTGAGCACCACTTCAACAGTCCTTCCAAGTGAGAAAGATGTTTTGATATGAAGGCTCTGAAAGACAGCCTTAGCTCTACAGGTGTGACACTTAAAGATGAAGGCAGGTAAGCTGCTCTAGTTTAAGTGAACTTTGAAGACCATGCTGGAAAGAGACTTAGATGGGTCTGCAGGACTTTTCAAAAATATGATATCAAAATGATTTGCCTGAATCTTTCCGATTCCTCTTGCAGAAATAACTGCTGTCAGAAATGACACTTTAATAGAATTACGAGTGTGAAGAATCCTGAACACATCTGTTGCCTATTAAGGGACCATTATATAAGTGAATTTAGGCCATTTTGTAAAAAATTGATGAAGATATGGCCCAAGAACATCTAAAATGAGATTTCTGTCATAGATAGCCTTCCTCGTGCTTGTCTTCTTCTTGTGCTGATTCAACAACATCTGTTGTTGAACAACATTCTGTTTCATCACAGAATCAAACTCACGCCCAGTACAACCAACAAACTTCTCAACAGACATGGAAATACAAAGTGCTGCAGGTTGCTGCAAAACATTTATAGATTGCAAGAAAGTACTGACTCATCATCCTGGAAATCTGCTGGAACCTAATCATCCCAAGAGTATGTTCTAAAAAGACTATTGGCCATGATCACTGTGTACAGAAGGCAATTATGGATTAAGACTAAAAAAGTAAATTCACTTGCAAATAAGTCCTTGCTGATCCCTCCACACTCAAGTTAAGTGGGAAGTGATAGAGAACACTGGCACCAATAACACAGATGTGCCTGTTCTGCTTGGGGAATCCATGATTTACATAATGCAGCACCATCTCTCTTGATGAGCAGATGAGATAAAAACACAAAACAAAAAGAACACCCTCCATCATTGAATCTGCATACTAAACAAGAAGAAGAAAAATTATGATCAAGCATGGAGCAGCTGGAAGGACAAATTAAGTATTCAGTCTTGATTCTCAGGGTGCAGGCATATCAACACTACATTAACTTGCCTCCAGTCTGGTACTCAAATGTGAAATTAAAAAAAAAAAGCATCAAAAAAATAGCTAGTATTTTTGAAGGTCTGTCTGAAAACAAGAATTCAAACACTATTTTTCCTTTAGCTGGTTCTTGTGAAATGCTGTTTAGAAATAAAACTAATGCATTATTGTACTTAAAATTTTAAAAAGTAATGTACCTTGTGTAACCGTAGCACAAATTAAACCTCAGTTTAAAGGCTGCTGCGGAATTGCAGTATTAGCTATTAATCATAGGTAATGGTTGAAAGAACAATTTCATTTTGAAATGGTTTTACAAGTATTAAAATTTTCCTTTAGCTCTGAGATACAGAGAAACCAGGCTTCAAAAACCGTGTTTAGTGTTTTCAGTAATACTCTTCTAATAGCACCAACATTATCTGCAGAATTTAAGGGTCTCCTTGAGGAGCATTAATTCTCTGAACTCATCCTCTCAAAAATATGCCACACACAAACCAACAAAATGCTGTTTAATAAACTAAGAGGGATAGGAATAGTGGGCTAAATCTTTTGATCCAGCAGAGCTTCACTTGGCATATATTTGGTAGGGATTATCATTAATTTACTTAAATCTCATTCTGATTCAGTTCTAGAATAGCTAAGAGTAATCTGAAATCACCTAAGGGATATTTTAATTTAAAACTGTCATCAGCAAATTCCAAAAGGTTATCCTCATGACAAAAAATTTCTTGAATGTAATGGTTCTCTGGTTAGAAATCCCTACCTCAAACCTTCCTTTCACTTACGGGAAAGCAAAGGACCAACATTATCAATTTTATCCCAGATTATGATTTCTCATGTGTGCCAGGGAATACCAGCTAACAATTTAGGACCTTTGTTTTAAATGTGGAGTTATGAATATCAAAATTAGGGACTACTAATATGCACCAAAAACCCTAAGACACTGGGCTGTTCCCAAGAATTTCTCTGGCCTATGAAACTAGGCAAACTTGTGAAAGTGGAGTAAAAGCTATTTTCAGTTTACAAGGAATACTGGAAACTACAGGAAAAAAAAAACTTACCCAAATATTTGAAGTGCAAAGCAAGTGTTACTTTTTTGCTATAATATTTTTTGTCAGGCCACACTTTCATTTACAGAAACACAGACTAATGGTAAGCACACCCCAGCTCCCCTCAGTAGAGTACTGCTCGTATGTTTACAATGAATGCTCACACTGTGGGGCAGATCCATTTTCTTTCTTAACCTGAGGCCCTTCAAGATGAAAAAAATTTCCTTTACATTTAGTGGAGAGTAATAGGCATCTATAGGAAATATCTCACTCCACCCAAAATCTGAATTACTTTTTGGAGATGTCACTTCCTCCATGATCTACTAAGGAAAGCTGACCTAAGTCTCTAATTCAGGTACCTTAATTTGTAGGGTAAATTTAAGAATATCTAAGCATACAGATTATTGGCAATGAGCCATTTAACTCAAGAAAATCAATGGTAATAACACATTTAAGTTCTTCTAGATTTTAAAGCATGAAACATACACTTTCAGCAATGACCTCGCCTATTTACTCCCTTTCTATCTTCCTTTTGGAAGACTTTTGGATTACTTTGTGAATAATGAAACCATTCCATTATTATTACAATAATCTAAAAATTTGTGGCAAATTCTTTGGTATTTTTCACAAATGGAAATAAGACACTGTATATAGAGAACACTGGGATTTTTCATTTCCTGGAAAAATATAATTTATCTTTGAAGTGTTTCTTATAATGTAACAAGTCTAGGAAAAAATTAAAAACACTTGATTATGGAATTAAATAAAGATCTATTCTTATTGAATCAAAGTTAAGCCCAGTGAAAAATACCTTGTCAGGAAGTATGAATGAATATTTCAGTTTATTTTAAACTTATTGATTCATATATAGATTTGCTTGGATAATAAGCATTTTTAGGTATTCCTCAAGGGATAACAGATACTATCCCAAACCATCAAAACACTCCGAATAGATACATATGTATGACAGTATGTAAGACTAAGTATTAGCTAGGGTGGACCCTGTTTTTTTTTATTTTAATTGCTTCAGGAGATTAGTGGAAAACCCTGTATTTTTCATGTAATTGCTTCATAACAGAAGCACATTAATGTCTCCTAATAGTTACCATTTATTTTTCCTAAACCAAGACACCACATAAACACCTAATACTTAAAATGCTAATTCTTCTGTAGAGCAGTGGGACTTGGCTATCAACTTCCTTGAAAATCAAGGGACATATTAGTTTGTAACAGCTTACCTGGGAGTCAGATGTTAGGGAAGTTGCTGGCAAGTTGATGCTGGGAAGCTGCTCAGTGGTCAGAGAGCTCTGACAGATGCATACAGCAGCAAATCAGAGAGTCTCCACGAGAGCATATGCTCTAATTATGGCTGAAATACCCTTTACTGGTGGACTACTCTTATTTTTCTCCAACTTTTTTTCTTGATTTTTACTGCTGTACAACTGGTGTGTCATTCTTTCCTTTTACTCTTCTGAACTCTTCTCTACTCCATGAGAGCTGTTCTCAACTCCAAACTCACTTTAAACCTGTCACAGCTGCTTTTCCAAACCTAAAGTACCCTTTTCTGACATTGTGAGAGAAATACCAAGTGCTACAGTTCCAGCACAAAGACTGGAGTTGGTCAATGACAGAGTGTTAACATCTCAACTTTGTGGACAATAGCACAATTTTTTTCCTAATGATAAAAATATAAATGATTTTACCTTCAGTTTAAGAGAAATCAAAACAAGAATCAGTGATTTTAATTACCTGAGATCTTTTTCAAGTTGCGTAATATGTTCTTTCTGTAGACTTATTTGAGAATCTCTCTGTTGCACAGTTTCAATGAGGTATTTGTATGGCTGTTGTGCTTGGTTCAACAAAGAATTTGCTCTGTCAAGCTGCAAAAAAAATGGTGTAACTAGTACAAATTTTTAAACTTACAAAGCACAATTACCTGATTATTACTGAATTATTATTGGACATTACTGTTTTTTACCAACTGCATATAAACTCCAAACCTGTTACTACACACACAAAAAAGGAAACACACCACTTTCAAACTGGTAACTAGAACATTTTCTTCTCACTTTTCTGTTCTAATTGTGTTCTATTTTCAGTGCAATAAGGGTACCACTCTCTACACTTCCCTAATCTGCATTTTCAATGGTTTTAATGTAACAGCTTCCATTGATTAGAAAAAATAAGTAGAGTCAATGCCTCTGTTTATGGTCTTATTGACTTACTGAGGTCTTTTCCTCCCTCCTTTAAAAAGCTGAAAAGGTTGTATCATAAATACTGCACTTAGAGTAGCAGTATTTGAGCCAAGTTCAACCCAAAAGCTGATAAAATCACTTTTGCATCAGCTTTTTATCCATGCTCTAGACTTCACCTAAATGACTGAACAAACTGTCAGTTGAAAGAGTAAAAATGGGCTACTGAAGCATGCTGTAGTCTACAGGATCTCAGGTTTGTTCTTAAATAAAAAAAAAAAATCAAGAAAGACAACAGCTCAGAGTAAAAAATTACGTAAAGACAGCAAAGAGAAGTTTTAGAACTTAACACAAAACACCAATGTTTAACTTTCTACTGGATTGTATTGTGATTTAAACGATACAATTATATGGTAAAAGATCAAAAATTTAATGGCAGGATAAAAATGAGCTGAAGATGTTCCTGTGGAAAGTTGCAGGAATTTGAACTAATGTCAGTGATACGGAATCTTTCATCAGTGAAGCAAATATAAAACTATTGTGGGTAAGGAATGTATTGAAGCAAAACACAGAAAAATTTAAGATAAAGAATAGTGATATGGAAGAATACCAGGCATAACAATGGATTCACCAATTTCCTGATGTCTTCCAAGTAAGAACCTGACAGAATATGTTTTAGTCAAATAGAAATTACCATGATATACCTAAGAATACATAATAAATTATAGTATTGTTTAAAAAATACACAAACTTTACTGTTCATGTATCTTTCACTGAAATAATCTATATAATCATATATATACACATATAAATTTGTAAAATTAATGTAATTTAAAAATATGTAGAAATTCAAGTATTTGCACTCTGTGAAGTACTTCGGTTTAGTAATTCAAGTTTGTAATTACTGTGGCTTTAAAAATCAAATTGTTAACCACATTCCTGAAATAGTAAGCCTACAAATGACATATGGTGGCAATATCTAATAGCAAACCGAGTTGTCCTTTCATTTCTGTGAGAAAAATTAAAAGACAATCTTGAAGATTTTTTAAAAAGTTAGTTTGGCCTAATTCTGGGATATTTCAGGCTGAGTTTTGTTAAATATCTTCCAAAGTGATTTAACAGAAGAGCTGTTTAAGAAGTAGCGATGCATTCACTGAACAGTTAAGTATCAAACAGAACAATCTAGCTTGGCTGGCTGTTCTTCTGTTCAGAATTCAAAACGTTGTCTGTCTGGCTCACATTCTTGTTTAGCCTGTAAAGTAATCACCCTTTCAGTCTTAGTTGCAAAATACAATATAAACTTCTTTGAAAACTTCTATGATGGAGTTTTGGTTAATTATGAGGCCATTTTTTTTAACATCAAATAGATAGAAAACACTGTTTAGAAAATATTTCTTTTTATGAACAGCTGTTCCACAATGTTTCTACATATTTGAATTTTTATGTAATAATGATTTACCTCTTGTGAAATCTGTGTTACTTGTTCCTTCTGATGTTCCAGATCTTTTACAAGCAATGAGTTTTGCTTTTCTAGCTGCAGTAATCTTCTTGCCAAATGAACACTGTGCCAATAAAAAGCAAGCTCAACTTGATCTTTTTTCCAAAATAGGCAAAAGAAATTCTCACATTTATGCTTCAGGACTTGATTGCCTTAATTTTTCACCAATGCTTAAATATTAACATAAATAAACTACATAGTTAAACATGCTGCATGGTCAAAGTCAGAAAAACAGTGAAAATATTACAAAATTTAACAGCACTAAAATAACATTCCCACAGTTATCCTATCGTAATATTTTATTCAAAGTAATATTCAATTTGTCCAATACTACACAACTCTAGAAATACTGTCAAAATCCTTAATTATGATTATTTACTTTTTAGCCACTTTACAGACTCACTTTAATTCTAACTTAAATAATTGTTTAAAAATGCTCATTAATATGTGTTTTGCAGTAAAACACTGAAAAATGTAGTATTTTATCACTTTCAAAAGAGAGGCACGATTGTTTTGTCTGACATTTAATATGCTAAATAATTAAGTGTTACTGTCAGTTTTTGTTTTAAATAAACTCTTAATGTAGAGTCACAGATTAACTCTGAAGAGAAAGGATTATTGAACTACTTAAACAACCTAGTTAAAAAATTAGATCCTCAACCTCTTGCAAGCTTCATGTCCAGAATCAAAGAGTTTATTACCCATTCAAGAGCACAGGTCCATAGGCAGCAATGGGAAGATTCAATATGCACTGCAGAGTCTACCAGCAGACATCTAACCTAGTCTTCCAAACTCTTATGATCACAGAATGGGCAAGGTTGGACGGGACCACAGTGGTCCTCTGGTCCAACCTCCAGAGCATGTTGTGCAGGACTGCATCCAGGTGGTTCCTGAGTAACTCCACAACTAGTTCCTGACTATGATACAGAATCCATGAGAGGTAAGTGGTCTAAAGCAGACTGATGGGGAGAGTATACTTACCCTGCAGCTCAGGCTTAAGAGGGCAAAAATCTAGATGAGTGTACTAAGTTTATCTGAAAATTTGACCAGTCATAACCTCCATCTCTTCCTCAGTAAAATGGAATAGACTTCTGGATTTGGCAGAAGTCTTAATATTCATCTGTTTTATAAACATACACTTTCATGCACTAATCTCATCCAGTACAAAAGAGAAAGGAGCCACTTCTTTGACTAGTAGCTATTAGAGTGTAAGTGAAAACTTGGATACGTTCCCATGGGAAATTTAGGAATGCAGCCCACCGTAATTTTCCCAGCTACAACTATTCACTGAACTTCACCCGAATTTGAAAATATTTAAGGATAACACCAGTACATCTTTCAAGTATACTTGTCAGTATGTTTTTTGACTAGTTTGAATTGAAAGCAAAGAGACAAAGGGACTGATGTGCAAAGACATGCTGGAAACATTTGATTCCAACTATACTAGAAAATTATGCAGTGCTCAAGAATGTGATAATTCCTTATTAGCAAACCACCAAAGTGATCCTGGTAGCATTCTGCATTCTCTCATTAACACTTCCCAAGCAGTTCCTAGGCATAGCTGAGAAGTCAGCATGGGCAAGCAAATCATTGCCAATATGTTGTTCACATGTAGCTTAACCTACACTGAGAATTGTTTAGGGCAACGGGCTACTACAGGCCATTTAGTCTGATGCTTCAGAGTATTCCTAGGCATGCTTCATTTAGTACTGTGGGTGTACAATGCCTACATCTGAAGTAATGGAAGAGTTGTTTCTGACAAGTGGGCAAAGAGGTATAGACCCCACACTGCTTGAAAAGGTCAGTTTTGTACAAACTTTCAGAGACTGAAGTGCATGATGTAAACTCAAAAGAGCTCTTCATTTAGGATCCCATATGTCTGGGATTAAAGAGCAGGTAGTGGACTCCAGAAAGAAGATTATTCACATTTGTAATAGGTTCTCTTTCCTTAAGCAATCCTAGAGAGCAGAAAATTTATCTGTGTTTCTTTAATGGCGCTAAACATAGAGGATGTTGTCAGAGCCTTTGCTTTTAAGAACTCTGGCAGCCAAAGGCATCACACACATTATCTGCATGGCAGTTTTCCTTGAATCAAAACAGCAGGTAAACCATACACAGTCTTTTATGGCTTTTTAAGTCTTTTTAATTCTAAAAGATAAAGGAAGTCTATGAAGTCTCCAACACTATTATGAAGGATTAAGTCAGTTTATTAGTCAATGCCTTTTGGAACAAAGTGGAGTAGATGAGTCATTCTGATAGAACCGCTTCTAAGCTCAGAAAGTGTCTTCCAAGCATAAATCCTGGCCTGAACATCAGATTCAGCATTCAAAGGAAATTTAACAGAGTTTTTATATACATAAATAATCTAAACTGAATCTAATAAGGTGAGGAAAAAGAAGGATTGAAGCGGAAACTCAGAAAAGTGCCCAAGCTATTGACAAAAGAGGAATAAACTGAAGCTTTAGGAAATGATGCTGTAGAACTCTCAACAGTTTTCTAAACCAGTGTGCAACAGAGTTATGTAGGTTTTTTGCACACTCCTCACCTTCCAGGGATGGGTGACTCCACCACCTTCCTGGGCACCCTATTCCAAAGCTTGACAACCACTTCTGTGAAGAAATTGAAACCTGAACCTCCCCTGGCAAGCCTGAGGTCATTTCCTTTTACCCCGTTGTTAGTTGCGTGGGAGAAGTGAGTCATAGCTGCAACACACAGACTCTCAATGAGCCATTCAAATGTCACTACTATTTCTTAAAGACAATGCATAATATCAATTTATTAGCTCAAAATGACTATGATCAAGAGGTGTTTTTCACCTATGCATCATTTTAGTCTATTGATCAAGTTTTCAAATTGGCGAAACCAGAGCAAACTAAAAAAAATGCAAGTGGAATCAGATCTTGTATTAGTGAAGATAAAATAGTGATGCTCTGAACTGTTGTCTTTCTCAATATCCTGACAGATATGTTTTTCTTACTATTAAATACAATGATTTTTAGGCTATTAATAATGCATATCCTATTATAGAAATGTAAACAATGTAACTAATCTGTTTTTACAGCTGCTTAGTTTTACACAATTATAATTAATCTTTCTGAAAGTCAATGAGAAGATATTTTAAAATGACCTAGAAAAATATGTATATGCTCATTCATATGCATCAACCACATTAACAGGTCCTAGTCCTCAATCTATTCCTGTATACTTAAGCCATTAAAAAACCTCTTTATGTTAATCAAACTGGCTGGATTCTAAGACAAAACGTAATGCATATAATCTTCATTCAGTTTATCTCAAACAAGTAAATTCATGAGGTACTTTTTTTTTACCTTTGCTTTAGTCGTCTTTTGGCTGTTGTAGGAACATTAGCACCATATCCATATGAGAAGAGAACCCTTTCAGCTTCAACTTCATCTTCCACTGCAAAAAATTGCAGAAAGGTGCTGTTGAAGAACAGTGCCAGAACTTATAAACTTCTAAGCAATTCTATTTACAACTCAACATGCAAAAACATTTTTCTAGAAGCTAAATTTTCAGTTGGTGCAACCTTCTGGACTTGAGTGGAAAAGTTTTTTTCAACATTAGCATTAAATTTAGTGCCATGCTTTAATTTCTTAAAACACTTTTTATTTTTATGATTAACATAAGACTAATGCAGTATGAAAGTAAAGGAAGATAGTTCAGTTGCCTTGAATATTCATACTGTTGGTATGGTCACAAAATACATACTACTTGTGTAAGTTTCATTCAGCTGCAGAAGGTTAGGTTGCTTAAGTTTCTAATCTAAAGAATTGATTTTCTCTGCATACATGAGAAGGTAGAGTAAGATAAAATTAGGGAGTGTTTAAGGTGACAGGACATAACCAAATCCATGGGACCAGAAGGGACACATCTGATGTTGCTAAGGGAGCTCACGTCACAGTGAGGGTGCTCACCATGGTTTTTGAAAGGCTGTGGTGATCAGCAATTTCACCACGCTTGATGAAAACAAATGTCATCTGTTTCTTTAGAGAAGGGCAAAAAAGAGATGTATATGCAAAATAGAAATATTAAAAATAATCTCTGCCTCCATAGGTGATTGATTTCTGAAAATGCATTTCTAAGGGTTTTAAACAGATTATAATTGCTTTGAAAGGAAATCCCAAAAGCAGCAAGATTAAAATGTATATGTTCATATATCATGTTCTGAAATTCAGGTTTTCTCTCACCTGTAAGACGAAGTGGGCCAGAAAAAAAAACATAAAGAAAAAAACCAAGTGTATGTGTGAAGTAGGCAGGGGCTGAGAGAGGGGGACAGAGAGGAGGGGTGAAGGGGGACAATGAGAAAAATGGGAGCAGCAGGGGTGTGAAAGAAGGAGGGAGAACAAGTAAACACCAGCCCAGGCACCACACAAAAGCTTTGATGAATCAAAGAGCTGGGAACAGGAGAAACAAACGTAGGAAATGATGTGAGTCCTATCTGACTCATCTTTCTTAATGCTCAAGTGCCTCAAAATCAGAAATACCTTATTTCTCAACAACTTGCAAAATGCTATAACTTCTGTTCTCACTTGTCTAATACCCTTGTAATGCTATTTTAAAAAAGGATTCTTAAAACACATTTAGAAAGAGAAAAGCCTCTAGAAGAGCACCTGTGGTAAGTCACATATCTAGTTACATGAAAAACAATATAGACATTTCATTAAGTACGACAGAAGAAGTTTACTAATGTGGCACTACAAAGACACCAGCACTTCAGAGCCGTCTTAAATACACAGGGAATTCTTCAGTGCTGTAAACACCTCTGGTTCAGAAAAACATAAAGAATAATTTAACCTGCCTTTGTTAAAACCCTTCTTTTTGGTTACATATTCAGTGTCAAATGTCTCAGAAAAACATCAGTAAGATCCTGTCCTGTAAATTCATATCTGTCTCTAGTGTCCAGTAAATGTCACATCATGAAGACAAACACAAAAGAAATTGGAAATGTTGTAGGTGTCAAAATAATATTCTGTATCAGTGTGTGCTTCTCTTCTCTTACAACATTCCAGGCTCTTCACCTGACTTTGTGGTGTAAAAAATACATTTTACAAGCTAGGGGACACTTATTAATGACAGTTTCTTATGCTACTCAGCAAGGGCGTGCCATTGTGTGGACGTAGATAGATCTTTTCTTAGAAAGATACTAACCAATGGAAACAAGAAAAATCAAACAACTAAATGTCTACAACAAAAATACCCTAATGTGAAGATTGTACCCTGAAAAGGAAAAATAGACAAATGCCAGGGAAATTTACTACTGTTATTCATCTGGGAACCTCTCAGGCGCTGTAAGAGGTGGCTATATAAATTCTTGATAGCTTCCTGAATAGGCTGTTTCATGTAATTTCAATATTAATAAAGTGAGGCATAACGATCAGGGAGTAACAGTAAAAATTCAGTGATCTCTTCCACATGCATATTTTCCAAAGGAAAAAAAAGATAAAGATATATATATATAGATATATATATATATATTACACATATATAATTTATATATTATATGACAAAAGCCATCTCACATGTGTAAATAAATACACAGTTTATTAAAAAGTCCAGAGAACCCAATCCCCACTTGCATCCCCAAATACTGTAAAACAGCAGAGGCTTCATGACTCAGAATGAAGAATAAAACATTACATGCTATTCAAATATAATGAGGTGACCACAGGAATGAAGATTAATCCTTATTATTACTTAAGTTTGTAGAAAACTCTAATTGTCTTCCACACAATGCTTCAGTCTAAATTATATTCCAAGAAAGAGAGACTGAACACATTCCATAACACATTTGATTTGAAAAATAATTATATTTCCTTTCAGTTATTTTTCTACCTTTAACTATTTATGACATATACCTATCAGGGCATAATCTGAGACACAGGAGGAAGTGTATCTGTCTTCTCCTTCAAAGTGTTCTTTTTTTTTTTACATAATATTTTTTCTTCTCTTTTCCCTAAGATACGAGACTTAACTAGTATTAATCTTAACTTTCTATATCAAATACACTGAAATAGCAGGTTCATTATTAAATAGAAAGTATATTGAAATAATATTAAGCTATAACTCCTTTTTTTCTCCAAGGAAATAAGAATATAAAGTCACTATATTTTAAAAGAACAGTTCATTTGGAAACTTTCCTTTCTTTAGCATTCTGTAGCACAGAATGTAAATAGTAATTAAAATAGATATTTAAGAACGTAAGATTGATCTGGTAAAAAACTTTACTGCTGTCCCAAGATGTGTAAGAAAATGCAAACCAGTGTAAATAAAAACCAGTGTTCTGAACTCTACCTTCTCCTTGGAGAAAATGAAGGTAAGGTCCAAAAATTCTGTGTTAATACATAAATACTCCTTAGGCAAGTTTATATATATACACACTTCAAAAAAAATATTACTGACTAAAACAGAAACGTGTATACAGCAAACATGCTTATGGTCAGACTGAAACCTTTGGGTAGTCAGGCCATTCTAAGTACAGGCTGCAGTGCATAAAATTAATAAAGCATGTGCAGTCTGGTTACTGAAGATACCCTAACATCACTGCATCTTGGTAATGCACACTTTGCTAGACACTACTGTTTATATATAAAGCTTATGCAATAATCTTCTATACAGAATACTTTATAAATTGTGGCTATTTTTTGAAGAAGGAAAGAAAAAGAAAAGGAGAAGGAGACGAATTAGTCTGAAATTTTAGTATGTCCTACTCTGTTTACGCACCGGCTAGATTTCCAGACTAGAGTCAGAGTTTCAAATTAGAAATTAATTGCTTTGTGGATCGATTTAGGCTGAGATCCAAATGAATAGAGATTTTACACAAATTTTGCTGTGTTTGGGAACATTTTCACTTTTGTGAATGAGAGATAAAAATTTTCAAGAGTAATCAGGTATTAATTTAATCCATGGTTTAGTACTTGGAACAGACTGAGCTGCCACAAGCAACTATTTAATGTCTAATTATTATGAATTCAGCAGAAGGAAGAGTTTTTTTCCTCCTTCCAATTATTTAGAAAATTCACATTAATAACTGTAGTGAAATATAAAACCTGTATTTGCCTGTCAACAAAGAGGGCTTCCTGACATTTAAAATGTACTTAAATAATAGAAGAATCCTAAAGGGTGTATCTAATTATAATAGATAATTAGAATAAGGAAAAGAGAAATGACTGAGATGATTTTCAATAAGCACAAACTTAGACATATGGATGTTTGCTACACATTTGCAGGTACACTTAGAAACCTGCCATTAATATTTTCTATCAAAATAATTACTGCCTTTTACTTGTCAGGCATGATGAAGAAGAATGACAGGCACTGTAATACTTTCAGAGTGTCATGAGAAAAAAGATATCATAATGCCAGAAACACCTACAGATAAAACAACTTGTGACAGAACTTACTTTCTGCTGTCTGCAGTATTATCTCATCAAGCTCTTTTTCAAGTTTTTCATAAGTATCTAGTCTTGCTTGAAACTCAGAATTCTGTGTTTGAAGCTCAATAATGCGGGTTTCACTAGAAGACTGAAGACTATAAAATTCCTTTGTAAGCACCTGTGAAAATGAATAATGGAAAGATCAGGGATTCAGTATTACAGTGATTCTTTAAAGAGGCAAAAGATAATACATGTAAAATGTGTACCAGTATGATATTAAGTATCTGATATAAGTTTTGCACAGCAAAGATTAAAGTACTTTAAAAAGCAGTTATTCTTTCAATAGTATTATCTCACACAGATTAAACTCTCGGACCTTACGCCTGTCTGCTGAGCCCCTAGTAAATCTAAGAAGCTGTCTGAAAAAGCTACAAGAATTTTAAAGGAAACTTAGGAAAAGCCTGGTAACAACTAAAAAAATTCACACACAGCAGTCAAAATAGCGTAAATGCAATAATTTTTGTTGCTTTAATTGGATTCTGATTTTAGTCATCAATTTATGAAGATTCCTTTGCAGAATACAAATATAAAAATGTGCCATTAAAGCTATACCAGTCTTATTACTTACTTACTAATAAAAGGTAATATGCCATCACCATTCAAGACTTATGTAAATACTTAATCCACTAAGCTTAAACAAAAATCTCTCATATTCAAAATTAAAAGCTATGAAGGCCTGCATAATAATTTAAGTTTGATAAAGTGCCTGAAAATAGGAAACAACATTGACCAAATAAATACACACCAAACTGGAATAAGAAAATCCTTGGTACATAAAGTAGCAATCTACATAAAATTTGCAGAAAAAATCCCACCAAAACAGGTGAAGTAATAACCAAGTGGTATTGCTGTTAGATTTCATACTAACTTCCTAAGTAAAAATCACAAACATTCAGAATGACAAGTGAATACAGATTTGGAGATACAGAAATATATGCACAGTGTGCAGAGCAGTAATACTAGAGTCACTGTTGAAACCACAAAAGAATACACAATGCTTAGGGAAACAAGCCACTTGAATATAAAGAGTTCAGTCTAGTGTCACAGAAGAAATAAATGTATATGTTGAAACTGGGCAATAGCTAAACCATCTGTTTCCTAGTTTAGCAAGAGGAACTACTCTATGCCCTAAATAAAAACAAGAGTTAGTCCAAAACGCTGTAGCTGAGCCACAAGGTACCAGTGCCTACACTATAAACGTGTAACAGTAAGGAAAAAACCTTAGTACATTAATGCTATATATAAGAAAGAAAATTTAAAAACCCCAAGAATTCAGTCAAAAGGAACAAAAAAAAAGCTTCAGACATCAAATATTTAAAGTCTGCAAGCATATTTCTTAATGAAAGAGCACTTAAGTGCATGTTTCTTAATGAAAGAATTTAAAAGTGTCTCTCTAAAGAGAAAAAGAAGTGCCAAAAGTGTTAATAGAACTGAATGCCAAATATTTGAGTTATTGCCAGATCAAAAAATTTCCACAAAGAAAATGAAAATATAACTCAAATTGAACTACATTCTCCAAGTTTAGACATGTCTGTGCAATTAAAAATCTGTTTAGCAACCTCTATGTTTAGCAAAACTGGCACTCCCAGTGCTTGTGACCACAACTAACCTCATCAGCCAGGATCTGAATGTCCCAATACGGACAAAACAAGAAATTACAGTCTATCTGAAATTCTCTAATTCTGTTTCCACTATATAGTTCCTTTTCATAAACAACTTAGGCAGGTTCAGCACTAGGAATGTGGAGACTTGAATACGGGCATCCTTCTCCCAAAAAAACAAAGGCTGCCACAGATGCCACTTTCTTCTGTCCTGTCCAGTTTGTATCCTGACATTCATTTGAAACATACACTAACAATCTCATTTAAATCTCATAAACAGGACTCTGTGATATGTTTTTGGAACTAACTTTGGACAGGTGAAGAAATTTTGTTTTAAAGTACGTTTTCTCTGTGGAATACTAACATTTCCAAGATTAAAATAAGAGAGCAGGATATGATACGTATGCTTTAAAGATAATAAATTCTAAGTTTGTAGAGATTAACAACCCCAAGTGGTTACAGCCCACATAAACAGGTGCACTGGCTGCAGGTGCCCAGGCTGTGTCCCCCAGCCAAGGGGGCTGCACCTCAAGGAAACTGTATTTAATAAAGCACAAAAATGCTGCACAGCAGTGAAGAGTGAGGGGAAAAAAAGTGAGAGAGAGCCATGGTGCCAACACAGAGGTGAGAGAAGGAGGGGAGGAGATGCTCCAGCTGCCAAAGCAGAGATGCCCTCTGCAGCCCATGGTGAAGCAGGTTGCCTGCCTGCAGCCCATGAAAGACCACACCAAAGCAGATGTCCATACTGCAGCCCATAGAGGACCCCATGCTGGAGCAGGTGGACATCCCCAGAAGGCACTGCAACTTGTGGAGAACCAAAACAGGAGAGTTTCTCCTGAAGGAAGCAGCAGGACATGAAGGATCCACACCGGAGCAGGATAAAAAAGTATGAGGAGGAAACACGATCAGAGAAGGGCTGTTACGGACCGACTTGAACCCCTACTTCCCATTCCCCCTGCACTGCTCCGGAAGGGGGAGGCTCAAGAGTCAAAAATGAAGGAGGGAAGTTAAAATAAAGGAGAACAGGGTGGGGAAAGATGTTTTACTTTTTGTCGTTGTTTCTCACTATCCAACCTATGTCAACAGGTATTAAGTGAAATTACTTTTCTCCAGGTCAAATCTGTTTTGCCCATGATGGTAACAGGCAAGTGATCTCCCTATCACACCCATCCTCTTCAGGAGGAGGAATGAGTGACTGAGTGGGTGTCTAGGACCCCACCAAGGTAGCCCATCATGCTAGGACTAGCAAGGTTAGGTCTTTTCAATGCTGTATACACCATGCTCACCTTGACTTTTTTAGCTGTGAAAAATTGATTCCAGAATTGTGTATCAATAGAAGTATTTTATTATGTAACAATGCTATTACAGATCCTATTTGCAAATAATGATACTGAATTCACTGCACTTGTTTTGGTGAAACTGTCTTCTCTCCCTACAGTTCTCACACAGACTGACATAAGCAGCTTTGTGACACAAGCAGGTAAATATACCCCACATGAATGAGGTACTGTCTTTAACATCTTTCCATGAGAGATTGTTTTGCTTCTTCCTCTCCCTGTGGTCTTGTGTTCCATTAAACTGATCAAATATTGTAAGTTTTGTCATTTGACCCTGCTTCTGCACAATTTAGTGGAGATACTAATTCAGCCATGCCATGTTGTTACTTTTTCCCCAAGCTTTTCCACTTTGCATTCTAATTGAAAACAACTATATAATGCCCTGTAAAGTGTCTCTTTATATAACATACCTCCAGCTTTCTCTGGTATTTCTCACATTCCATTTGGCACTGTGAAAGATTCTTAGCTGTTTCTTGTTGCATGAGTTGAACATGTTCAGTTTCAAAGGACTTTAACTTACTTTGGTGAAGAAGTTCAGCTACTTTGCTTTCTGTGCCAAGCTGCATTTGTCTATACCTAAAAGAAAAATTAAAAAATAAATTTTGATGATTCAAAAATAAGCAAAGTTGGAATATATCCTAGCTCTGTTCATTACAGGTATAAATTTCAAAAATTAATACAGTATTTTGAAGACCTTAATAGGTATTAGTATGGTTATCTATGTAACTACTGTAACCTGTATTTAAAACATCATTAGGAAAATTCAATATTAAAATGACAATACAACACAGTAGGTGGAAAACTCTGTCAATGGCTTTTCTAAATATGCTGTTAATGCAGATTCAAATGACAATGACCTTACAGTATACCTTATTTTCCTTATTTTTGAAGTGTTAGATCAATGTGAATCTCCTTCTTGGTACACAACTGTATGCACTTAAGTCTTTTTATTGGAGAGACACTAATGAAATGCTGTCTTCCCTCTTCACCACCATGTATTACATGTGACAGGGAGAAGTGGCATTAGATATCAGTGAAATCAATGGTGCACCCTTTGAGATATCATGGGCATCAGCTACACTGCTTTTTTCCATACCCAAAGGTATGAAGAAAAGTCAGACCACAACAGTGTAATAATTTCCACAGTCACTCAGAATCACAGATCCTTCTCAAAAAGCAGAAATTAAGTATAATTTTTAGAAAATCACTGTAAGGTAGTTATAAGTAACAATATTCCACTTAGAAGTGGACTTCATCTATTTTATTCATTTATTCTATTTAACAGGCAATCTCAAAAATGAGGTGTAAAAAAGTTGCTGATAGAATACTATAATATTAGACAGTTGAAAATTTAGGTGATGTGAAGAACAGGAGAAAATCTAATGAATCTTTGCATTAAATAACATATGAAATTCAAAAGAGATAAATCAAAGGCTTTAAAAATGCTCCTGACCATAGACATAAAATGATGAACTTCTAGCTGACTGTTTTCATTCGTGAGATCTTGGGATTTATTATACTTGATAAAACCATTATAATTTTGGTTCAGTTTTAAATAATGCTAAAAACAAACATTTTGGAAATTACTGTGGAAGAAATAAATAATACAGAACTCACTGTGTCACTTTGCACTTCCATGCTGTTGTCTGCATTACTGAATGCTGACAACCATTCTAGTACCTCACCTCACAAGGAACAGAAGTGTCAGAGCATCAGAGAAGGGTAGGAAGGGTTACCTCTGACATGCAGCAACATCATGCACTCACACAATTGCACTGTGTGGAATAAATCACCTAAACAAGCTAGGATTCTACAGCTTGGAAAAGAGATGGTATAAGGAAAAGGAAGAAATAAGGGGCCTGCCACATCATGAGAAAGGAGAATGGAGATACGAATCAACTGTATTTTCCAACAGATGAATGAGAAGGCATCTAATGATGCAGAATGAGAACAAATATAAACTGCTCTTCATGCATGAGAGCTGTGGAATTCCTTACCATAAGACCTGTGGATGCTAAAAATTAACACTTATTTGAGAGAATACTGAACAACTTGAAGCAGAGAAGTCCTCTGAGAACCATTAAATGCAATGTGGTACTTCTCACATTGAAGCCACTTTACAACAAATTGCAGGATTGCCAGATAAACCTTTGCTCTAACCCAGCATTGCTGTTGTGTTAGCTATCATCTGTCAAATAACAGTTGCTACACAATTAGGTGCTATTTAGCACCTAATCTTTAGGTGGGACGGAGAGTTTTTTAACAGAAACAAGGGGATTACTTCAAATATTTTCCCTGAGGATTTCAGATGTAGGAATGTTTCTAAGGCACAAAGAGGGAGCAATTTTCACTGGAATTAATTTGAACAGAACAAACAGGTGTCATTATGATGTCCCTGATAATCCATCTATGTGTAAATAGTCCAGTGCATGAATAAGATTGTTTCCTCACTGAATGAGCAGAGATTGACTGAAAGTTCTCCATACTGAGCTCATCTAAAGTTTTTCTTTTAAAAACAATTTTTTTTTTAATAGTATGACATTTGTTCTCAAACAGAGTTACTGCACTCAAGCTGCTAAATGCCAGTTACCTATCGACTATTCCAGTCATTTTTGCTTAGGGATGCTTTTCAAGTGCTGATACTTTCATCACTGTTTCCTGACTGTACGTTCCTGTTCTCGTTTTAGCACACAAAAAATTTCAGCACTCTTGAATTCTCCATACTTTGACATGACTGGCTGCAGACACGACACTAAATCTGTTCTGGTATACACATTGTTTATAATCCTTGAAGAATGCTATGTTCCAAAATTAGTTAAGCCTTCATTAAGATGTATGTCATTCAGCCAACAATGCAATGAAACACACGAATTTAATTTATCAGTTATATTTATTGACTCTCAATAACGAATTCGCACCTTCCACTTCAACACAAAACAAACAGCAATGGCTGCCTGTACACAGCCTGAGACCTTCAACCACTCTGAGCTTTGTACTGTACTGTGCTGACACGCTGGAAACATGCATGAACAGAGGAAATCCATTCTTCTCTGTACCTACTTTCTATACTTGGTGGAGAACTCTGTAGTTCTCTGATGATTCTACTCAATCAACTGGGTGCTTTCAGAGCATGCTTCTCTACCCAATTATGAGCAGTAACTTCTGAAAGAAATTTTATCTTTTGTTTTGGAAATTTGAAGTAGCTTACATAAGCGTGATCTGTTTTGCACTGGCAAGGTTATGATAGGTCAGTTTTCTTTTAACCTTACTACACTGTTGATCTCACTAGCAACTCCTTCACCACAGCACCATTCAGAGTTTCTTTCTCATGTTTGCTTTTACTTGGCCAGATAGTATCTCTGCTTTCTTGGCTACTATTTCAGCTTAAGTGTGCGTGCATGTGTGTACAGAGTCATGTAACACAATGTGCTGAAATACATTCCTTTATCTGCCTAAATGGTCTCTGAGGAAAAACAAAAAAAAACCCAAAACTACCCTATGCTTTAATACTACTATTATGGAAAAAAAAAAAAAAACAGTGGAATGTGGGTCTGCAGGATTTTTCTCCATCGAGAAATTTTAGCAAACTTGATATAATGAAAGAGTAGAGTTTTTAGTCTCATAGAAGAATGAGGGCTGGGAATCAAAGAGAAATTACAGAGTGAGCCAATAAAAAACATCCCGTATGTAAGAATCATCTAGAATGAGGTTTCAATTCCTTTATGTCTCTTTGCCATTAGGTTGACCAGTCAATGATGGCTGAAGTTTGCTAAAGCAATGACATAATGGTTATCATAAAAATTATTTCTAGAGTAAAGGAGAAGAGGGAATACTCAGAGACTTGAACTCTCTTCTGTGAGGTTTGAAAGATTTGTTTAATCACAGGAGCTTGTTTTTCAATTAGTGGATAATGATATAATAACATGTCAAAATATGCATACCAGAGAGCAAACAGAAAGATTGAATGGTAAAACCACGTAGTCTAGATACTGAAGAAAACATTGCAATCTTTTTTTTGAATGGAGGAACTATAAACTGCCCATCTACAAAACCTGAGATGTACAGCAGTATCCTTAAAAAGGTAATTGAACAATGAAGTACATTAGAAGACAATAAATTTGTAAAATTACCCTTTCAAGAAGTGTCAAATCCTAGTATTAAACTTGTTAATAACGAAGAATGCCAAGCAAGTAAATAAAAATAATGTATCTTACAAAGAAAGTCCTACCAAAATTATACAAAATGAAAATCTAATTTTGTAATTTTATAATTTGGTAAACCAGATGATACCAACCTAAAGCTTTGTGGAATATATTTTAGAAATTATTTTCGAGTTCAAAAATGGAAAAAAAAAACCAAACCTCTAAGTTGTGAAATCACCCTGAGTCCACAGTTGGGTCAGTTCCAGATCTAGGATCTTTAAAGCAATTAGAATATACTCTCCTATTTGTACAAATGTCTGTGCTTTGGTTCAGTGCCAAATTTGCAAAGAAACCTAAATGCCACAGACACTTCCTCCCTAAACTGTCCTCTTGCAAACCTCCCACTTCGAGCCCCAACATGTCCCCTAATGTTCCTAACCTTCTCCCTCTCCGTCCCAGCACCAGCCCAGACATCTCTTGAATTCCAATTCTATTTTCATTCTTTATTCCCAGGACATCTGTTTTTCTTCTTGTCTATGTTCATAGCCTATTCAGTCTCCATTCCTGTCTTACAGCCCTACTGTCAGCATTCTGGATTTCTCTCTACTCCTCTATCACCCTCGTAGTTTGGCATCTGTCCTCAAATCCTACCCACCCATACCTCTTGAAATTTGAGGTTCAAATCCCAGTTTAACTTTCTCACCTTCTGCAACTGAGTCTGCCTGTTAAGGCCTCCTCACTTCCAAAGAGCCCCAACCTAAGCATAAAAGTACACAAATGAATTTTCCTTACTCTCCTTTGTGCCAGCTGGAGTCACAGAAGGAGTAAGAGTGGTCTAGATAGACCTCAATTAGATTCAGTCAGTCACAGACTGCACAAATCCTGTCCATACATGCAGCAAACTGCCAGACTCCAGTTCAAACATGGGTACTCAAAGGATCTTGTTTCTACTGGTTCTCTTTTTGATCCTTGATTCTAAAAACTTGTTGCCTTATTTCTGAGCAATCAAAAATTTCCCATGATTTGTGTTCACATGCTACTCACTAAATAACTAAAAATGTAAGAACTCAGATCTTTAGTTCTCAAATGCTTTCATTGTTCAGCTTTTGCAGCACTCAGATTAACTCTGATTAGTCACGTATCTGCCTGATTTCACAAAATGAAAGTCTGTTTCAATATTTAGTAGAAAATGGGTAAGAAATCTGTCATTCAGTTAAAAATACAAATTTTATGACATATTTATACCAACTTTATAGGCATTTTCAGTTTTTTGTAGTATTTATTACTTCATTCATGTCTATAAAATAAACTATTTCTAATCTTGTCTAAAATAACAATGTACTTTGTAACAAATTTAAATACTGACAACAACAACAACAAAAGCTCTGAGTATAATGATTAAACAGAAGATGAAGCATGTCATTTACAAACTGTTTAAGCAATGAAAAATTGTGTGTTTTGTTGAAGTAATTTTGACTTAAAATTTGTTTTTCTCAAACAACATGCTGAGATTTTTTTTTCAGCACAATATTCCTGGTTCAGGCTGTAATTAAAAAAAAAACCCAGAAACATATAGCTTAGACACTAAAGGGTAAACTTGATTTAACATTCAAGTTCGTACCAGATGTTACATTTGCTTCGTATCAAGTAATTAAAGATACAGTACTTCTGCATGTGGTTCAGTAAAATCTGAGAGAGAAAGCTCAGAAGCTTTGTTTAAAGCTGCTTGCTTCAAAGCAGATTTTTGTGTTTTGCAGTATCCTAAGCATTTATTTTGTATTAGCCTCTGATCGTCATTCTGTCGAAAAAAACTTCCACATACTATTTTGCAGTTTGTAGGAAGTGCTAGATCCAAACATCCACACTCAGCAAGATAAACAGTTGGTTTGCACTCCTTGCAGCTTCAGGACACCTAAACCCAAAATCACTTATGCAATAAATAGGAGTTCTTCAGAATGCAGGACCCATCTATCCCTTCTACTCTAACTAGACTAATGCCCAGTGTACACTAGACTACAAGAATGAACAACATGAAAGCCTTAAATGTATCTGCTGAATCATGCCGACTGACAGGGACAGAAATCCATCTTTGTTTCTTCGTCTCTGGACTATGCAATTGTGCTTTCTTTTATTTGACTCTGACTCTGTGACACGTAAGATTCTCTCCTGCACCAAGACACAGCTTCAAGACTACTGGGTAGAGACTGCTTCTGCCAAGCCTGTGCTTGGGAGTCATACTTCAGTCACAAGAATTTCCAAATAAAACTTCACTAGGGAATTTTCTCTCATTCCTGGAGCTTGGATGGGCATCAAATCTAGCCTTTCACTTACTGAAAGTGCATTCTTTATTTTGGGCAACTGTTAAAAAAGAAGAGCAACTCCTGTCATGCCGTTCTTACAAAAATGAAGCAGGGTGCAATTGCTACTCTGCAATAGCACAGTGCTGCCAATGCATACTTAGTCTTCTCACTTACCCAGATTTTATTACTTGGTTTAAGTAATCAGCATATTTATTGACTCTTTTGTTATTTGTTTCAATGAAATAAATGCAAAAGATGTTCAAATAACCTAACTGAACTTTACCAGTATACAAACATTTATTAAGGATGTGACAGCATCCTTAACAAAAAGAAAGGACCCAAAGAAACGAGTGAGCATATAATAAAGGATGTGATACAATTTCACTGCTTCCTCCTCAAAACTTGTTTTTTAGATACATAAATAGGAGAACAGGGTCAACTCAGTAATTTTTAGGAGTCTAATGGTAGTTGCTTTTCTCTTTGCCTATACAAATTAGTCAAGATATATAACCTTGTGTTCTCACTGATGTTTCTGGTGATAAAAAATATAGAAGCATGAAAAACATGGCTGGTCTGAGAATACCTACCAGATCAGGTATTTCAGGAGATGCAGGCACAGCGATATCTAGTTTGGAAATCCAAAAATGGAAATTACCATCTCACAAGATCCCTTGAATGAAGCTTCAAAATAGCCCAAAGAAAGATTAAAGATTCCTCTTTTTCGAACAGGAAGGCTATGAAATGAGTTCTCTGAAGCCTAGTGAAGAGATATCAGAGGAAATTGCTTCATAAAAGTCTCCTGAGTTCAGGACAACAGTCTAAAGGGGAAACATAGCCAAGCTAAAGGGTGCAGACATCAGCATCTCAAGCTGATGTCAGAAGTAGTCAGGTAAGTCAGAAGAAGCTGAACAGTTGGATTGTTTCTGGCACAGACTCAATACACTGCACAAAGTTATCTTTTGCATCTGTGTGCACTAGCACATAAAATGGCAAAAATCGCAGATCTTGGAAGTACGAGAAACATGCTGAACTGAGGTGGGCCATACATCTGGACAAGCAGCAGAATAAGCCTGATTAAATTTCTCATTGCCTAGTCAACATCTTTGCTCAAGCAAATAAATACTTCATTTAAAAGAAAAATCGCTTTGAAGTGACAGATGGAAAAGAATCCCTGCAATGCAATATAGTTTTGTCTATTATACATATGTTAATCCAACAGCAGATAACTCGAAGTGCATTTAGTAAAACCTCATTAAATCTTTAGCCATATTTTCTATGTATAATTTTCTCTGTTTGATTTCTCATGTCATCCCAAACCATTAACTTTATTAAACCAGTATTTTAATTTCATGGTTTACTTCATTCCTTGCAAAAAATGCCATACTAACAAAGCTGAATTTTGTACTAAATCAACAAAAAGTCAAGGAAGAGTACAGAGACTTACACCCCAATAATGCATATTGATTAATGAGGAAATAATTAATTGAAATTGTAACTGTGAGAGGTTTTGATATGAGAAATATAAAACAGATCTGAATGAAGACCAGCAACTTTCTTGATACTTAACATTAAAAATTAAAAGCATTGACTTTCAATATTTCTCTACACAGTTCCAAGTTTGTAGCATACACTTGGAATTGTCAGACTTGATAATTTTTTTCTGCTGTTCATCATAATTTTTTCAAGATAGTGTACAATTTCGATAATGATTCCACAATTTATCTCCTTAAACCAAGTATTATCTTTTACAGAGATTCTACTAGTTTATTAAAATATTCTCTAATAGTAATAGTACTTGTGTTTCTGGAAAATAATTGTAATAAATTGTTATTGTAGCAGATAAAACATACCTGAAAAGATCTGATATTGGAAGCTACAGAAATTGTTCATTACATTATCATTATTGCACTACAAACATTACAGACATTGTTTTTCAGTGCTCAAGAAAATTAAGAGATTGGAGTTACAGAAAGACTCTGAATCTGTTATCTGAATTGTTTTTTTCTCTTGGATGAAACATACAAAAATTTGTCTCTTTAAACTCTCCCCTCTTACTAGTCAGAGAGGTTACATTTAATCAAATATACAGTAAAATCAATATAAATATTTTCAGGAATTTCTTGTGATTCCACATGAAATGATTATTACTTGCTAGCCTAAATAGCATTCATTATTTGTGGATGTATATGCTCCTGTTCCTCTGATTTAATAGAAAATTCATTAAGATACTTTTAGATGTATATATATACTTAACAAAAGATAATTACGGTATGATTTTTAATTCCAATAATGCAAAGAGGGAAAAAGTCAATGTGAAATGATTGACAGAACAGCAGTTATATAAATGATAAGAGCAGTAACTAAATGTCTCTTTCCTTTTAACAATTAAAATCTAAAGGGCATTACAACTACAGACTACAAGAAGAAAAATACTTGGAATGCCATATACCTCCTTAAAACAGTCAGAAATAAACATAAAAATATTTAAGTTCTTAATTCCATAAATGTAACTTTTGTGAAATCAATAATATAAAAACTAAAATTCTGTTTTATATGGTGATAAAAAAATGGATGGTCAGCAAGGAAAAAATAAGAAAAGGAAGGGTTATCACTGAAGCTTTCTGGAAAAGAACAGGGAAAGAAATGAGAAGGTAGGGACAAATCTTTTGAGGCAGGGCTAAGTGGGAGACCATCAGACAAAGCTGGTAACTGCTGTGCCACTAGAGACTGTTTACTCCCCCTCCATTTTCCCCACTGAGAGTCTGGCAGAATAGGTCAGAAGGTTGGGGTTCAAACTGCCATAATTTAGCACAGGATTGGTATGTCCTTTATATCACACATAACAGGTTTGATTTCCTGATAAGCAGAGTTCAAGGTACAGGCATACCTTGTTATCTTTCAAGGACATGTTCCTAAAAGTGCTACGGTTAGCAAAGAGGGACAGCAAACTACCTTTTCCCCTAATAATTAATGTAATGGATGGTCTTGGTGTTTGCAATCACTTACGAGAGGCCAGCATATTGCTGCATAATATTCTATTTATTGTTCAGTGAAATTACGCCTTAAAAATAAGTTCTCAATGACACAAATACAAACCAATTATTAAATAATTGAGGTTGGATGGGATTTCAGGGGGTATCTAGTCCAACATCCCGTTCAGAGCCAGGTCACCTATGAAATCAGACCATGTTTTTCAAAGCTTTAGCCACTCGGGTCTTGAAAACTCAAGGATGGAGAGTGCTCACAGTAATGCTTGTAGTGAAAAAGATTTTCTTTAGACCAAGTCACAATCTTCTGTTTTAACTGACACTCTCTCATCCCTCTTCCATGCCCTGCCGTGAAGGGTCTGCCTCCATCTTCCCAATGACCTGTCCAGAGGCACTGGGGATACTGCTGTCAGGAGCCTCAGAGACCAGGCTGAACACACCCACCCAGCTCCTCCTCCTGGGGCAAGCGCTCCAGCACTGACCATAGTGGTGGCTCTCTTCTACATTCACTCCAGTTTATCACTATCTTGCTTCTATTGGATATCCCAAAACTGGACTTTTTTTGATGTCTTGACAATTCTCCTGATAATACAGCCCAGGATTTTGTAAGAGTATACTGTTGGCTAATACTGAGCTTGCTGTTTACAAAAAACATTTGTTCCCTTCAAAGACAAGAAGGATGATCCCACACAAGACAATCTGCATTTCCTTATTAGCAAATGAATGCTACATAAAAACTATTAATATATTAAAATTCACATACTGAAAACTGCTATAAATGTACTTCCAGCAGTTGTTTTAAACTAAGTATGATACTAGAAAAATACATGGCTTTCCATCTGTTTTTCAGAACTTAAAGGAACTTCCATTAAGCTGCCTGCAGGCCATCAGGCATGCTTCAGTGCAGCTGGGCAGCTCAGGGGAGCTTTTGTTAGAAGAGCAAAGGATGGAAAGACACGGCAGTGGCAACAGCAGAGATGGTCATCAAAGGATACTAAAATGACTGACAGACGAGCAGTGGGTAGGGGAGCACAACTGGATCTGTCTTCTTTCAAATCTAAGATATGTAAAATGTCCTTTCCAAAGCAGTCACAGTAACTGGAACCACATTACCATTAACAGGAAAACAAAGCAGACAGTGTGAAGACTTCTCTTCATGAGCATGACTTAAAACCAAAAAAAGTTCATCAACTGCTTTACAGCTCTAGAGACAACTATCAAATAATAAAGTGTTGCATACAGGGTGGTTTATTACAAGTCCTAAAGTGTAGATATTTTTGTGTGTCATTACCCAGAAATGAAACATATATTGGTTCTAAAAATTATTTTCCTGAACTGTACAAGTCTTTCAAATCAAACAGAGAGTATTTGTAGGAACAATAAACACACAGACAATGGTTTCAATAGCACAAGAGAATATGGAAGATACTTTTACAGCCCAAAACAAAAGGAATGAGCTATAGTCACCTTATCTATGCTTATAAAAGCTTGGAGTCCTAAATGAATCCTGAACAGATACATCACCAAGCTGCTTATGACACTAATGAAACAATCTCATTTCTCTTCATCTGCAAACATGAAAAAGGTCAAGTGAATCTAAGCTTTCTATAAAGCAGCCTATCCCAATAAATTCTTCAGTTATCAAATTATCCTATATTACCTGCTGAGGCATGTGAGAAATGAAAATACTTAAAAAAATGCAGTAACTATTGTGAAAAATAATCAGTTAACTCCAAGCTGTCTCCATTCTTGAGCATATTTGCCTTCACAACATACTTTTCTGTATTTTATCAGTCATCTGACAAGTTTAACAAATTTTTTACAGAAAGACCCAACTTTGCCTTTACAACTCAAGTGATTAATTTGAGAAGAGCAATATTGTGAAAAGCAGCTGAAAATAAAGAAAGCAAAATCCAGGTTTGAAAAGAAGAAAAGGAAGTCAGGATTCATGAATTATTTGGATTCTAACAGGCTTTGCAATACCAGTTTCATGCACACATTCTAAGAGTCTTAGATGTGATTGAACCATCACTTTTCTCCTGAGGCACAAAAGCAAAAAGCATTGAAATTTATGTATTTTAGTGCATATCATTCTCATTTCTCTGCTTCCTCTGATTATGTCCAGATCTCTTCTCTCTTCCTACATATCTTTGTCTTTATTTTCCTATTTTCCTCCCATTTGCTCTCTTCTCTCTCACCATTTCAACAATTCCTTCTTTAGCTGAACTATCACAATCCCTGCAATAACCACACCGAAGAAGTATAATTTTCCTTCTTCTTGTAGAGAACTTGAAAACAAATGTTTGTTCTTTTGGATCTTTTCCCCTAATGGGGCTTGTGGACAAAGACACTCCTGATCTCCAAACATTCCGTCCCATGTGAGTATCATATCAAAGTCAGCATCTTTTTATTGTGGAAGACAGAGAAAACTCCTTCTACTCTGTGTGTCCAGTGCTTTTAACATTTCATCCCTGTCATTATCCATGCTTTCTAGGAGCCCTAGAATGTAGCTAGTCTACGATGCAACTAAGGAAGCAACTGCAGATGCAATTCCTGTACTCGCTGAAGAGCAAATGGAAAGTTTCTTCTGACATTTCATACTGTTAACATTAACTCCTCAATAAAGGAACTTGTTTACTGAACAGTATGTTAAAATATGGCTTTAACCCTTCATATTCTTATGGTTTACAAGACTTCCACTGAATGAGGACCTAAATACTGAGAGAAAAAGTTAATTTCCTTTTAAAATTGGAAGAATGAACTGTTGCATTTCAGTCCGGCCATGCTATTTACCAGTTCTGTATGAATATTTAAGTCATGACTGAAAAATAGTCTAGTTACCACTGCACTTCA
This sequence comes from Promerops cafer, assembly GCA_013398275.1. NCBI lineage: Eukaryota > Metazoa > Chordata > Aves > Passeriformes > Nectariniidae > Promerops > Promerops cafer. Next base: position 827,035 of record VZSE01001853.1, on the reverse strand, counting down.
GTTAAATTTGTTTTGTGTGAGCTGTAATATTTTTGCTTTATTACAAGGGTTTCAGTAGGTGAAGGTGTTTAATATTTTTCCAAGTAATTTAAACTCTATTCCACTCTGAGCTCCATTCTTAGCATTCCATTCTGCTGCTGTTAAAGTCTGGACCAGGTTAGAACCAGACTTTAGGCTTAATCTAAAACCCCTTAATAGGGTAATACCTCAATTTGCCTTAATTCAAAATGGAGTAAATCTCTCAGAAAACAAGAAAATCTGCAGACCGTCAGATGTTCTTGGAGATGCAGTGTTTAGAGGTACATGACACTAAAGCCTGCTTGTCTAAGCAATACTAATGGGATACACAGTCTAATACTTTGAGTACTGTTATATAAATGGGCTGGAGTTTCGCCCATATTTTCACTTCTTTCTAATCTTAGAATTCCTGGTAATCATAAACAGACATTCAAAGGCAAGCAATAAACAGTGTACACTGCAAATGTACACAGAGATACCATACTTTAAAGAACAGTTTCAGGTAAATTGCTTCAGGACATCCAGAGTGTTAGTTATTCCAAGATGTATTCCCCACAAAAACACCATGACTATGGGTTAGGAATCTTCAATAAAAACTGCAGAATTACCATCCTGAAAGCAAAATGAAGCATAAGGGTTTCATGAGTTAAAGCTTGTGATTTGCAGTGCAAATCTCAGGGGTGAACTTGTGCTGGGAACTATCACAGTGACACAGGCTCTACTACATTATTATTAAAAGTATTAGAGCTTTTTCATCCAGTGAGAAGGCTCTTCAGGCATTGAGGTTCCCTAGGATCACTCTGCCACATGCTATAAGTATTTAAAGGGTTGAAGTCTGTTAAAATCAAATGAAAGCATGTGCAAAACTTCCCTATGAAAGAATAAATGGAAAAAAAATTCTTCTTGCTGCCTGACAGAGTTAAAGGGCCAAACACTTCAAACTGCAATATGTAATGAAGTAGTAGCCACATTACCTAAAAAACCATCAGTGACCTAACCATAAAGTAAGTTAAGAATCTGATTGACTCAGACACACACACATCAAAAAAACACTTCCTCATATCAAACTATCCAATGACTATGCTGAGTAGGAAAACTGACAATCCAGCAGTACTCTTGATAGGGAGAAGACTACTAAGAACTTTATTAGTTGTATTTCCATTTGGAGAATCCTCATTGTTGGGGATTTACTGTACAGATGATTCTGGCTGGAAAAAGCAACATAGGAAGAACATTCTGCAGCTTTCCCAGCTAGAAAGTTAAAAAAACCTTCTCAAATTCCTCTCTGATTTGTCAGAATTTGAAGAGAAAGAATAACACTTACTTCCTGGTGGTATCTAATCTTGTCTTACCTACAAGTTCTTTGAAAATAGGTCTTAAATCATCACTTTTCACTTCAGTTATTTTTCAGCTGGGAACAAACCATCCTAGTTACTGATTTACTCAACACTCCTATCAAATGATGAATTTGATCAGTTATTCCTACATGAGAAGATTTCATTTTGCCTATTCTTAGCAAATGATATGAGAATAGTGTCACCCCATTATTATTATTCATATAATGATTCTGAACTTACAGGCAGATGACAGAATACATTTTCTTTTTCTTAAGTTCCAGGGATATGAAAGTGTAAACTGTCCTCCAGAGTGAAACTTAAGCCTCACGTCAGCAGATTACTGGAATTAAGTCCTTAGATGAGGTAAAAGGTCTCTGTCATGGGAGTGAAGTTTTTAGGAAGTTAAGATCAAAAACACTTTTACTCAAAATAGGACCTCCACCCAAGCTTCCTGTTTTTGTCAAGGAGTTCACAGACTCTTTCAGATGAGAGTCTTTCTGGAATTTTTAATAATAGCTTTTCTTGTCAATGTTTTGGACCTTGAATGAAATGTTCCTCTTCAAAGCAGAGTAAACAAAAAACAGTGTGAAATTTGAGAATTATCATCAGTGAGAAAGCTACCAGTGGAGGTGGCACCCTGGAGAAGTGAAGATAAAGCAGAAATCTCAGTATAGTTCTGGACCTTGTGCTCCATTCTCTGCTTCGTTTTGAAAAAGACTAAGTATGATAATGTAGGAGTGTGGACTGCAAGCTACATGCATGAATATTGATAAAGATGGGAAATTGTCATTAGACTTGAGTGTGTGAATGTTCAGATGTGGAGACAAATACATAAGGAATACTAAAAAGATGTTACTTCGAGATGAATAGTGCTAAGATTTGAAATCCAATTGGCCACAGCAGGTTTTCTAGCAGATGTCTGGGCTTTCAACAATGAAGGGCATTTTCCAAGACTGCACTCATTGTGTAAGGTAAGGAGAACAGTAAATTAGTCTTTACTTAGCTTTGTGATCAAGTTAACAACCATGCATGTGCAGACTAGAATAAAGCTAGATCAGATTAATGCAAAAATACAATAAACTGTACATATAGTCTTAGATATAGCCAAAAGTAACCACAGAGATTAGCTTGTTTGACCCACACAATGTAAATGATTTTTCTGAATTCTTACTTGAATTCAAGTATATTGGTAAGAGTAAAGAGCATCTGCTTTGAGAGAAACAGTGTTTTTGACACATGTCAAATTCTGACCAGGGATTATTCTGATGTGGCCTGTGGCTTAAACTGTTTAAACCATTTTCTTTGAACTTTCAAGGGATATTCTCTCCCTTTCAGAATAATAAAAAGTATCAAGCTAACTCAACTCTGCCTGTAACACCAACACTGGGAAGACCCAGAATATTTAGCATTTTATCCCATTTTAAAATTGCTTCTTCAAAATAGAAGAAAATGTTCTTTATGAATCTCTGTTCCCCAGCCACAGAACGTAACACAACTCAACAGAACTTTCTTGTTGATATAAAATATAATCTCTTTCTGAAAGTAAATGAAGTATTGGTTATTTGCCACTTACCATGACACACATCATTATAAATTAATGAAGGAATAAAACTCTGTATAACTGCAGATATCCACCCCCATTATAGTTTTGTGGTGGTTTTTTTGTTTTGTTTTGTTTGTTTGTTTGTTTGTTTGTTTTTTCCTTTGGTCAGTGACCAGAGGTACCTTTTCCAAGTTTCCTTGCTGGACTGTAAAGAATTACTTGATTACGTGTAGTTTTTTGTAGATTTGTGAAGTTAATGACTTTGACAGAATTCAGAAGTTATTACTTCTATGACATCTTAGGGGTTTTGAAAAATTCAGAACAATTATTTTTCTTATTTAGGTAAAGTCATATGCATTTTTAGCACTGTAGGAAGCAAAATTGTCACCACACAAGTGCAGTAGTGTGTGTCAGGACTTTTAGTCCATTAAGTGCTACATTGTTGTATCTGTGCCATTACCACTCTTGTGTTTCTAGAACTGTGGCATCATTATATAGAATGCTATATAATTTGGTACTTCTGTTTTATTGATACTTTTCTCTTACTTTCCAAATTTCCATTTACTCTATTATCTTATATTCTTGCTGAACATGACAACCAATCTCCCATGAATTTTTCTCTGTAGCACATGGAATGAATTTAAAGACTCTGGCTGATCATGTGAACATTAAAATAGGACAAATATGTTGCTTTGGCACAGTGAAGTCAAATACAGGCCACAAAAGTTTGGATTATGCACAGACAACTCCCCTCTTCACCATTCCCTGGTATGCTATCATTTACACACACTCTAAAACATAAAATACTAAAAATAAAAAAATTCCTGCAAATATATTTAATTAAAATGAGGAACACAATAATTAGGCACACGTGAAATTATTAAAGACAGAGAACAAAACTATTTTGTTCATTCAGATATTGCAGATTTACTGAATTGGAACATAATCCTTGACAGTTTGTAAACTCAACATCTACACTGCAAGTACCTTTAACTCCAGTTTAGTTTAAGGCATCTTAGATTAATTTCTTTTTTTTTTACTTTGGCCTAAGATAACTACTGTTTGAGTGTTTTCCTAAAACACTACATTTCTCAGCTGTAACAGCATCTGTCATTCTTGGCATGGAAGCAAGCTCTTGTATGAATGTGAGCAATCTTTTTCTGCTTCTTTAGAAATGCAGGGTATGTTCAACAACTGTACTATGGATCTAAAGGAATCTAAAGCATGTGTTCAAAGTAATTCAATGCATCTCTCAGATCATGATCAAATACAGCATGCAATACAATTAATAAAATAAACACCAGACTGAAGTACTTGTACTCTTACAAAGACATAAAATAGGACCATAAACTTTGTGGGTAGAAAAGCAATTAAAATATATACTAGAAGGAGAATTGTAAGTTGCATATTCACTTATTTTTATGTATTTAAGAAAGCATAGTCTATTGCTAATGCAAATATTTTGGTCAGATTTTATATTTTAAATTGCAATAACAAAAGCAACAATGCTTAGTGCTTTGGTATTATCCTCCTATGAATTCCCATTCCTCCAGTTTTACTGGCATTTACAGTTCTCATTTTGCATTTCTCACTGATTTCAAGTTAGTTTATGCAGCTTCAAAAAAAAAAAAAGAAATGCACAGCTTGGGACTGTTCAAAAGAATACTAAACAGCAAAATAAAGTTAGAAAAAAAGAAAATAAGTAAGAAGAGAGACCATTTGACATTGAAGGGACTCAAGAAAAGTATTATTTGAAATAGGTTTCTTTCACTCTTTGTGTTTGAGAGCTTTGCTACGGAGTTTCAATAGCAAAATTTTCTGCATGTGTCAAATAGACTGTGTTTAAAAGTATCTTTTTTCAAGTTTTTTTCAAATATTGTTCTTTCTATAAGTATTATTAGTCCTCAAGATATTATCATTAATAGCATGCAATTTCTGAAATTGTAATTTGAACAAAAAATGCAAAAATGGGAAAAAGAAGGGGTCTTGAGCACACTTGGTAGGGATAGAACTTACATTTTTCTGAAGACCTAAATAACTGTTTATAAGCATCAGTGTTGTATTGGCAAAACTATTTTTATTTCATTTGGAACAATCACATTTCAGTAATCTTTTTATTTCCTTATTTTAAGAGATTCTCCTTCATTATATTCCCTCCACAAACTGCTACACGACTTATTTTTAGTTTTGAAAAATACGGTTCTATTTTTCAAACAAATTCAGTTTAGAAGATATTTTTGTTTTAAATGGTTTATTTCCTATTTTAGCATTAAAATGGGAGTAACAGAAAATTGCTACTTTCTAACCATCTTTAAGATCACCGAATTGATATGAAATGTGCACACATACAAGATCAACAAAGAATCTCTTCAGTGATCACACATTTAGTATATCAAGTTATCTGTCATTTCGTAGGAATGTACTCGTACACGAGTAAATGCTCTGAGAGTTTGCATTATGAATCATGCATTATCGTTTGTACTGCTGGCATCTTGGCATCAATTTGAATATACAAGGATTTATTTTCTAGGCTGGTAACTGGAGTAAGAAGGCAAATACAAGTAAGCATAAAAGCTGCTTGAACTGCAAACATTATGGAAAGATAACAAGTACTAATATGATGAGAGAATTTTAGTATTTAAGTGATGCTTAAGCATGTCTATTGACTTCACACATGAGCTATAACACATAAATAATATCTTAAAGTGCAGCAGGCAAGTGAAAGCTAAGGACATTATTTGAACTAATATTATGAACTAATATGTAACGTAATTTATACTATTCTCTTCCTTAAACCCAGAGTGTAGTACAAAGGCGTTCTTACAGATCAAATATTTTCTATCGAACAGGACACAAAAAGATAGTCCATATGACTAGTAATTAGCAAAACAAATGTGCCTAAAATCTATGTCTTTCTAAATGACAAAAAAAAGAATATCACTTAACATTTCTGTAACATTTTAATCTGGTAGCAGCTAAATAAAGTGTACAGAAAAATTAAAACAAGGCAAGTAAAAAAATTACAGAGAAATCAGTGTAATTTGTTTTATGATTTTTCATAACTAATACAGGAAAAAAAATTTTCCCTGACAGGTTTGTATGGTTAAACTGTTAAATGATAAGAACAAAGAAACAACTTACAAGTATTTGCCCTTTTCACAAATTTTATTTGCCCCCCGCTACTCAGTAATGCAAGTTCAAATTGATTAGCATCATACACCAGAGCTAAAATTGCAACTTTTGAAACCTACTTCCTTTCCTTTTTTACAAATTCCATTTTTTTATTCTATTGACACAACATGAAATAGCTGAAGATCTGAAATGTAGATTAAAAACATATTTGAGGAATGATAATAATTCAGATGTTTGCAGCTTCTTTGTACTTATCACAGGTTCATTCAGGTGAGTTGTTTCTCACATTGCGTATTTGCAGCAAAAATGACTGCACATCTTCTAGTGATGTGCTTCTCTGAAATGACAGAGTAGATTCTCACAGAACAATACTAATGTAGCATAATCAAAAAACTAGTAAGAATGTATATATATATGGAAGACTTAGAGCAGGGCTAGGAAACTTAAGGTAATGGTTCCGTTCATCCAGACTCCTACAAGACAGAGCAGACTGAGGAGAAGGATCTAGATTTTTTACATGAGATTAGGATAACTAAACTGCTAACATGACCCAGCTGACAAAAGACACAAAAGACACAAAGTTCCAGGAATCACTAAGGTACATCTAGTGGAAATTATGGTATCATATGAGATAGAGCAGGAAATTATCTGACACATTATTCAGAATTCCAGTTATCTGTGTTAAAGTGAGGTCAGGATTAAAAGAAATGGTACTCAGATGTCCAAGAGAACAAGGAATCTATCCCATGAGAAGTCAAATAAGCTACAATCTAGAAAAACAAAGTCTGACTAAGATTTTAAGAGGATAAAACAATAGATAAATTTGACTAATGCTATCATCGGAACGCTGTGATATAAACCAGGAGACAATAATCTTGAAACGGAAATTAAAACCCCATCTGAACATAACAACTAGAATGTCTTCCACTAGGAATAGTGCAGTTCAGAGTTTAATTTCTGGAAAGATGGTTATATGAAATGACAAAATAGTCAGTGATCCAAAAGACCTACTCTAAAAGTAATGTTTATAAACCTTAAAAGTAACTACTATATTGCCAATATCCACATTTTTAGAGTTTTCGTTTTTTTTCTTCATTTAATAATGGAAAAAGAAATACAAAAAAGGCAATGACATAGCCAAAAGATTCTGAAAGTTGTATTTTAATTGCATTTTTATAATTTTTTGAGAATTTGTTTGATTGACTTTCACCAAAAAAAACCCCAAATTTGTTCATTTTTCCTCTTCTGGCATTTTGCTAAACTCATGCATCATATATACCAAGACTTGCTGCCAATAGTTCTGGACAAATTGACATAACTTCCAGGTAACACCAAAACTTGTTTAAATAATTAAGGAGACTGAGAGGAAAAGGACAAGGGTCTTAAACTTTCTGGGCAAGTGCTTGAATCATGTTACAAAAGAGGCAAAGTTTAGCCATTACCTCTTCTTCTAACAGTGTTCTGGAGTGATCTCAATGATTTTGAATGAGTTAGCCATGTTCTAATAAAAACAGGCCCTTCAGGGACTTGAACAGAGGTCAAGCACCTCCTACCCGTATCAAAATAAGCACTAAGCTTTCCAAACCAGGAGACTTCCGAGCATGCACAAGGACCTCTACCTAAATGTGCTCCAACTTGGAATGATTTTAAGTGCCTCTGAGGTTAGGTGGTGCTTGAGAACAGGAGGTACTGGTAAGACTTCACTGGAATCTAGTCAGGGAAAATCTACCCCCAGATATCACTATGACGACCTGTTGGAAAGTCATTAACGCGTGCAAAACCTGTACTTATCAACCATACATTGCGTATTGAGTACAGTGTGGTGGATTGCCCCTGGCTGGATCCCAGGTGCCCACCAATGCCACTCTATCTCTCCCCTCTGCATCTGGACAGGGCAGAAGAAATATAACGAAAGACTCATGGGTCAAGATAAGGACAGGGAGAGATGAGTCCCGAGTTACCGTCACGGGCAAAACAGACTCGACTTGAGGAAAAACTAATTCATTACCAATCAAATCAGAAAAGGGTAATGAGAAACAAAACCAAATCCTAAAATAAACCACATTCCCCCCATCCCTCCCTTCTTCTTGAATTTACCTTTACTCCCAGTTTTCTCTACATCCATCCTCCCAGTAGTGCAGAAGGACAGGGAATGGGGGCTGCAGTCAGTTTATCCCACATTCCTGCCAATCCTTCCTCCTCAGGGGAGGACTCTTCACACTGTTCCCTGGCTCCAGCATGAGGGTCCCTCTCATGGGAGAAAGCCCTCCACAAACTTCTCCAGTGTGGGTCCTTCCCACGGGTGCAGCCCTTCAGGAACAGGCTGCTCCAGTGTGGGTCCTTGTGAGGTCACAAGTCCTGACAGCAAACCTGCTCCACCATGGGCTTCCCACAGGATCACAGCTTCCTTAGGGCAATCACAACCCCTCCCATGGGCAACAGGTGGATCCCTGCTACACCACAGATCTTTTCTGTTCTTTCTACCTTTTTCTCTAAAAAAACAAATGCAAGTTTCCTCTTCATTGGGGTTTGGCAACTCTTTTTGAGGTAGCTAAGAGGTAGTTTGCAAGGTAGCTAAGACTTAAAATTTTGAAGGAGTATGGTATCTTCCTACCTTCTGTAGTTTCATTAACCAGGTCCAATCCTTTGTATAATCATATATCTAGACCTACATTGATTGAATTTCTGTCAATCAAAATATTTCCAATCATGGAAGACAGCAGAGTTCATTAAAAAAAAGCAGCATGTAAGGTATACAGCACTTCATAATGAAAATATTCTCTTTTTTGACCAGCCTTCGAAAAATGCTTAAAGACTTGACAATTCTGCATTGGAAGAGGACTGAGCAAGACTGATGGCAAAACATAAAAGCTCCAAAACCCACGAATTTCTGAAAAGAATCTATGCTGAACTCCTTTTACTCAGAAAAGCCATGTGGGACTTGAGTTGCATAGCTTCTGCTATTCATAAACAATGTGGTCACCTACACCTGAGCCTGCTGTACAGACTCCCTTTATAAGTCAATGGAAAGAAACAGGTACCTTAGAGACATGATTCCATCCCAGCACAGGCATTTAAAATTAGACAAGACTGATGACAACCACAGTAAACACTGTACTAAAATCCATGCTGCATTTTACTTTCTTTGCTCAGAAACTAATGTTTGAATTCATTCAAAGTCTAACAGTATATTACATTATAAAAATGCTTCAAAAAAAAATCACAAAATTCTGAAACAGTGGTATGAACAAAACTGAGATCTCTGAATAAGTTTCAGAGGTTTTCAGCATTAGAACTGGAAGCTGATCACCTTGTACTGAACAAAGTTCATATTAAAGTTACCATCAATTAGATTCAGTTTCCATCTCTACAAATAGCTGTACAAAGGTAACCGGATGGGCAGAAATGAAGAAATGGACTCTGCCATCAATCCCAGCACACTGACTTCTACTTACCAAATCCATTCATGCAACAGTTTTGTCTCTGCCTGGCTTAGACTACTCTTCCAAAGAGAAAGATTGGGAAATTTCACCATATATTTTACACTCGGATGAATCACACTCAGTGAAGCTTTCATGATTGCTATTTTTTTATCTCTTCTTTTATTTACTATTATTTACTATTACTATCTTTACTTTTTTTTTATTTACTATTCCCTTCCCCATCTCTCATCTTTATTTCCTTTACTCTTCTGCCTATCATCAATCCTCTGCAAGTTTCACAACGTAGACATAATGGAAGGAGAAAAATGCTTTTGTCTGACAAAACAATTAAGATTCTCAATCCCCTAAACTAACTTCCTCCCCTCCTTTTTCTGATTTTGTCCTTGATGAAAATTTACCATGTTTAGGACCAGTCTGGGGGGGCATGTGGAGAAGGGTTTTGAAATAGGTTTTCTTCATATTTTATACCACATAACTAAGAGAAGGGATTCCAGGAAATCTTTTAATGAAGGACTTACTGATCCAAGTTGTATATGTTTTCCACATCTTCTTCTGAGTCTAATAAAAAGCTACAGAAATTTTTAAGGGTGATAATTACAATAAGACCTTACTGATAACATGGTGTTGCATCATAGACAACATACAGATGGTTACAGGTGGAACAGAATAATCAGAGAGTTGCAAAGTTATCCGTATCGTAACTGACAATACAAATGTTGCCAACAATTGGAAAATACTTAAGGTGATATTCAAATCCAGACTGCAGAAATGTGCATGTATCTAAGCACAGGTCTCACATGTGAGCAAAGTATCTAAGGTCCCCATACTTAATAAATGTTCCAGATGCCAGGAAGCCAGAACAATGAAGTTAAAATATCAAATATTCTTTAAACAATAGATATATTGCATTTCTAAGCAATGGAACACTGGTCATTTTGCATTGGGCATTTTGTTTGTTTGGGGTGGTTTTTTGGTTGTTGTTTTTTTTTCCTTTTGAATCTAAACATGATTGGTCTCCCCCATTTTTCTCCCACTCGCACTCCACCCCCATAACTCCTCAGTCCCTTTTAATCATTCAAACTACTTAGTCTTGAACTTTTTTCTAATAGTTGAACTGTCAAGGTAACATCAGGAAATACATTTAAGTAGGGCAAGGCATAAATAATCTTGAACACATTAAATAACATTAAAGCAGAGGTGGCACTACATTCATTTTGAAAAAGTTATAAAATTGAAAAATTTGAAAATAAAATAGCATGAATTTGCAAAATTCAGTTAATATACTGAAGAGAGGTATTACTTGCCTGGCTAAAATATCCAATTAACAACACATTGTGTGGAAAATTGAAGGCTTTTTCACAAAAGTTTTCTCCCTATTTACAGGATGGTTAAACCAAAACCTGCTAAAGGTGAGGAAAAAATCCCCAATCATGAACAACGCAAACCAAAAGACCTCTGCAAATTACTTGAGGCTTATCAAAAAAGACACTTCTGCATTCAGAAAGGTCTGTTCACAGTCTTCATTTTAGTAAAATACTCTTTGGAAGCAGTTTCTAAAACTAGATGTAACATTCATTTACATGTATCTGCCAAGTTTTTCAATGTTTTAGAAGCTAAACTAAAACATGTTGAAAATGACTCATTGTGGTACCAGAATACATACTGTAGGAAATAAGAACTCATTTACAAGTGGGAGAAATACACTCACACTTCATCTGTGGGAATTCACTAGACTTCCCTTCCAGTAAACATTATATTTTAAAATAATCACGGAAAATATGTTCTTTTAACTGAAGTTTATGAAAAGATTTAGACAGCTGGCGTAACAAAAGAGACTTACAAAGATAAATGTAAAACCATCTTCAAAAATAATTAGCAATTCTGCCAAAAGATATCATTTTAGCAATAAAAAAGATTGCAATTTTTTTTCCTACTCTAATGGTTAAACTAAAATGGTTTAATACAGTTGTTCAGTTTAAATAGATAACCATTTGAGACAAAGGACAAAAGGAAGATTTGATTATTTTACAAAGTATGAAAATGCAGGGCCGGGGGACAGCCCTGGCAGGCAAACAAATTACCATAAGGTAGCTCTTTTCTAACTTGGAGGATGTCAACTACTTTTGTAGATCTGCACATTTTACTAATACAACTACCTTCTGCAAATACACTACTTCTAAAAGTTTCTTTTCTTTGAAAAGAAGTCGTCATCTGGCATGGAGAAAATAAACCTGAAATATACCCCATTTATCTTTGCATATAGAATACTTTGAAAACAGAATAAAAAGAACTCTGACACAGAAAATTAGACCCAGATTTCCCAACTTGTGACTGGAAAGAGTGTCATAAAGGACAACGTAAAATCAAAAAACTCAGCCTCACTAGCTTCTATAAAGTAACTGTCTGTAAAAACAAAAATGTTCTAGAAGAACATGCAACAGACAATAAAGACACAGTTTCCTGGTTCCTCACCTGGTTTTAGGTCTAAAAATCTTTGAAATGAGTTATCAATAAAGGCTCCATTCCACCTAAGACTGGGCATTTCACAGGGTCATGGGAGTTTCATTCATCACACTTGGTCGCCCTTTACCATTCAGAGAAACCCTCTTTCATGAGTGTACTCAGAAATTCAGGAGTCAGTAATTACCTGAAGCGAGCAGCTTATAAAGACAAGGGAAGTATTATGTTTCTAATTATTTTCATCTAGTTACAGTACCATTTTGCACAAATAAAACCTTTTCCCCTTCCCACAGTGTTTTGAGCGGGACAAATTCTTCCACTCTCTATAAACCACAACCAATTTTAGTGACCTCAGCAATGTATCCAAAGCAAAATGGGAAGATTTAGCTTTTTGCAGCATTTTGAAACTTATTATCTAGATTATATTTCTGGAATGGAAACACTAAAGATCCTAGAAGAATCACAGCAAACATTAAGCTAAATCTCAGAAGGGATGAATCAGTGCACTTCCATATCTGTTTATCCATGGCAACACTTTCCACGAAACAATTAAAATATCAATGAAAACAATTCCAGATGACAAGTTCCACATCAAAGCTTATACTAGATTATATACATACACACGCAGTAGTATTTATATTAAAATGTTAGCCAAGAGCCGTAGCATTTTGACAACATATCCAATGTTTAGAAGAGATGTACAAATAGGCTTGTAAGTACAAGTATGTACACTTTACATGTCTGTTATGAAAGCCAACATTTCATATAAAGACTAAGTGCCTGACAGGTATAAGCGTTTTATGTAGTGCCCAAGCTTCATCTCAAAGTAACCAATTTCCAGTTACATTTATTCCTACAACTATACCGCCACTTGATGGAAAAATTTTACTTCCTCTTAAGAGAAAGTTTCTCAATTTTGTTTATTCCATGGGCAATGAAGCTGCATAAAACATGGCAATTTTTTCTCTGCCGGAGTACCTCAAAGGGACACACACACACACACAGTTTCTGTACCTTCTCCACCTTTGATGAGTCAGGGTGGTCTGTGCAGCAATGTCTTGACTTGGCAACATTTGTTTCTTTGCTAGTACAAAACCCTACTATTAAATGGGGCTCACAAGAACGGGTTGGCAGTATAGACACATGAACAGGATCTTTATGGATTCTGCCGAGTGGTAAGAACTAAAAGAGCTCTTTACTGCTAGTCGTAAAGCCCCCTGATTCAGTGTTTCATATGCACCCCTCCATTCCATCTTGGTTGGGTTTATTCAGTCCCCAGGTTCTGTGTAAGTACTGCCTCTCACCACACTCCTCCAAAGAATTACAAATCTTCTCCCTAATCACCAGCAGCCACCCTCTGGAGCAGACCAGCATACCTGCTTTCACACTGTGCTCCCTTTGGAGGCCCATCCAGAGCAAATGTTCCCATCTCCTACTGGAGAGCCCATTGGTCTTGCTAAGGTTTTAAGTTATTATTATTATTTTTTAAATCTAAACCAGCTTCCCCTCACTGATATCATGAACAGCTCAAAGTAGTACCACCCTCTTGGTACCCCCATGATTCAAATGTCATGTCACAGCTAAGTGTCACTATGGCTAAATGATGTTTGGTAAAAATGTTCTGATATCTCACACTCACATCAAGTTATTCCTAAGGAAGCTCTTGAACTCTGGCTAACTATGCCTTGAACATTAATTGCACATTCATTTTGCTGATTTCACAGAATACACTTACAGTTACCCATACAGTCATATAAGTAGACACAACTGTGCCTTTAGATCATCCAGCTAGAAACACAAATAGCTGTAAAAATTATCTAAATAGCTTTGCACTGAGTAAACTGAAGGACATGGCCTTCCCACTATCCAATATGTGATGCAATACTTCAGCACTGAACATATACAAAAAAAAAATTTACTGGTGCCCCTGAATGTAAACAACTCTCTGAATCAACTGTGACAAAGTCTGGCACACATTCTTGAGGCAATCTTATCTGGAAACAAGAACATACAAAAGGGAAATCAGCCCTCCAATCCTAGTCTTTCCATTCTTTCCTCATCAAGGCACTGGTCACCAGACATGCCAATCTCATGAAGAGAGAAAGCAGCAAAACAGCTGCCAAGGACTTGCATGGTTATTCCATCAGCTGTGAACAGTGGACTCACCAGTGCTGTGAGCACTGCACATAAATATCATACATCACTCTCTTTTGGGAAGTCCTTGATGTGATTAATTAGGCATATTCAATGCTGGATGGACTAATGTCCAAGGCAAACAGCTCCTTGTGGTTTATGGCACGAAAGTACCTTGGCTCACTGATGTACACTATTCTGGGTGCCTGTGCGTGAACATACTATGATGGTCCTTCATTTACTCACAGTTCTTTATTCGTTCATTTACAAATTATTTACCTATGCTCTGTTCCAGAAGCACACATCACCATTTTTCCTATTTTTAAGAGTCACTCATATGAAACAGGTGTCACCACCATGGAAATGAGGACCAGCCTAACGCTTTTCTTCAGTTATATCTTAGCATTTTCTCAACAATTCCAATGTGATTCTGTAGAAGACAAACTCTAGCCAACACATAGCTCAAAGCTCTCACTCATCAATGTTAAGTCTTCATGTCCAACATTTCAGAATTTATGATGACGTTTTAACATCGCAAAGCTGTAACTTCCTTCTCACACCACACAAGCACCTACTGGATACTGTTCTGCCAAAGTTTGCTATCTGGAAATGAGTATAGCATTACATCCTTTTCCAAGAAGTAATCAGAATTGTTTCAACTCCTTTTCCAGGGGGTAACCACAGACTGAGAAATTAATTACAGAAGATAATTACTATTAAAAGAAAACTTTTGTGGTTTTATTAGTCTTAAAGATAATATTACATAAATAGCCATAATTTGAAGATCAAAATTTTTGTACAGACACACAGAAAATACAATATTCCTGCTTTGAAGAATTTAGCCTTTGAAATGGCATTATAATACACTGTTTTGGTAAACATATTCAATTAACATTCCTTGGCTGTATTTATGGTCATGGTGTTGTGACCTGTTTTTCTTCTGTAATCTAAAAAACATATATTTGGGAGTTTCCTATAAACAGGTTCTTTTCTGACGTGACACTGAAGTGTTAATGCTTTGGGTTACTTAATGCTGGTAGGGACTTCACACACACATTTAGTCCTTCAAGCCCATATGGTTAGAAACACTCCAGAAACAAACATTATTTGCACAGATAACCTGATGTACGTAACAATCTGAAAAAATACAAAAAAATCCCAGATGAAAAATTTCTTCACATAAAAGCTTCCATTTTTATCTTATCATTACATCCAGTGTAATGTCCCCTTTTCAAAGGGACCCAAAGCACATGCAGTAAAAAGGCAGGGAAGTTCCCCTGGGTTTCATTGCTCCTGTTCAACACAGAATGGCTGTAATGTATCACACAAAAGGCATATGTAGCCTGATAAAGCTGGCTCCAACTTCAGCCAAAAGTGTGTTTTGAGAAAAGCAAGAAAAACTTCTGCATATTCTGTATTTCTCCCTAATCCTCTGCCACTAGTGTTCAACTACTTCTCACTCGAGCATTTCCTGAAAGGCAGTGTGTTTTCTACCTGTAAAGGGATTCTCAAATTTATCTTGAGCTCTTCTGGTCTTGTCTTGAACCCATGTAAAATTTAGTAGCTGAAACATGACTGGGTGAGGAGTTACAAAGGACCCCTACTTGTTCATCCTGACAGTGCTCACCATTAATGAGAAGCTGGGTGCAATGAGTCACAAAAATGGGTGTGTACCTGAGGAATACTAACAACCATAGCAAAATCATGGACTGCAGTGGAAATTTCAACCCAATAGTTTAAGAAATATATATAAGCAGCAGCACCCTTATAATGCAGAATTCCTCTTTGAAGGAATTTGCAACTGCTTTTGAATTTGTTCTCAAAGGACATGATATATTGCAACCTTTCCAGGCTAGCAAAAATACCCTAAGGACTTAAAAGAGTAAATAAATAATTTCTTAGGTTCTCAGAATAGCCATTTTAACAATTTGTCTCTACTAATTGTAATGTTTTAAGATTAAAACATTTTGGCTAGCAGGAAATAAAAGGTAAAATGAGAACGACAAGGCTTATGGAAAATCTTTATGATATGACGATACGCTGATATTACAACTTTTCCAAAGCATCCCTCAGAGGCTGAAAATATTTTGTGAGAACTATTTCTTATGAGCTGGGGCAAGAGCAACTGAAATAAAAGATTTTTAGAGCTATAAATATAATCATTAAACATTCCTTGCACAGTAAGAGAACAAACTTCAAAGCCTGTGTTCCAGATGTAATGAAGATCAGAAAGGTCAGACAACAGACTAACTTAGCATTCCTCTGAGTCTTGATGTAGATAATTCTTCAACATCAAGACAGTTACAGTTATGAAGTGACTGGTTACAGGGCTCAAAACATTAATTCTGCAAGAACACTATCTTAGCTAAGAATGTAAAATTTTAAGATCCTGATTAGGAATCTAAGAACAAAAAACAACTAGGCATGCCTTAGCAAGTGTGCAGTCTTCCCAACACTATTATTCATCTATTTCTTATACTCAGTTCAGTAGGTCTTCTCCTTCTGTTTATTCAAATGCATCCTAGAATTATCTATTAAGATGTAAAGTTCAAATAAACATATCCTCAGAAGAAAAGGAAGAGAGTAGGAGCCTCTCTAGTCATTTCAGTAGAAATAAAGGATACATAGACCTTTTCTGTCTCTGATTTCAGTGCTGCTTCTACAGCTTGGAAACAAACTAGATTTAGTCACCTGGGAAACGGACTTTTTCTTTGCTTCTCCATCATATTATTGCTCTTGGTTCTTTCACTGGCTTCTTTGCATTGATTCAGAATTTCCAAGAGGGTGTCTTTCAGCAATTTCCATGACATTCATGAATTTTACCCTTTTATTTGTACCTCGTATTTAACTTTCTCATCAGGAGAACAAGATGAAGGTTGTTTTATGGGAAATGTGCAACAGTTACTTTGGCTAGGGCTGAAATCTAAACAAGGTCTAATAATGCCATTGAAGGGCTTGGCTTTATTCTGATTGAAATTCTAAGTGTTAAAAAATTACGCATACACCTCATACGAGAGAAGTCATAAACAAATACAGCAGCAGCAAATTATTATTACCAAAATGCATTTTGGAAAGCACTAACAAAGTTAACTGAAACTGAAGATTTAAAGTGGTAGTTATTTTCAAGACTTACATAGCTCTTCAATTCAAGGGATTACAAAACACTTCGTATACAAACCTAGCAGCCATGTGTAAGGAGTAAGAAGTTCTGACAGTAGTTTTTATCACAGGGTGATGGCAGCTTTGCCCAAGAACTATTTTGGCCAGCAGTCTTCAGTATGGATTTTTAAAAATTTGTTATTGAAATCTTCATTTGATACAAATATTCTTGAAGAGATAATCCGCCCCTTTTTAAATATTAGCAGTAACTCCAGTGCACCTATACAGTGAGTTAGTAACTTTAATATTAGAATCCTGTCACTTCAGTCCAGCAACATCTAGATTATAAAAATATGTTAACAGAAGGGGAAAGTAATTAAAGTTTCTGTTAACAATGAAAGTATAATGTAATAAATGAAAATCAAATGATGAGATTCTTGCATGCTCCACAGAGATTCTAAATGCATTCTAACATTTATTTATTCAGGAAATTTATTGAATTATCTTCTCACCTAGGATAATCCTCTAGGCTTGTGTGCAAATAAGAAGACATAGAGATCTTTATTTCATCTTCTTTAAAAACCCATTTGATGAACAGAATTCATCCCCTCTCCCCATCACCTAAAAAATTTCAGACAGACGACTAGTATCAGATAGCATCTGATGAATTCTAAAATGTACCACAATTATGAAGAACAAAACAAAATAAGGAAAAAGAGATTCAAATTAAAAAGACTATGGAGAGCCTAAAGTAAGTCTCTAAGTTGTATAGTCAGCTTGCAGCTGACTGGAAAGAAAAGCAATAAATCTGTAAACACAAACATGCAGACAACTTTTTGCATACTTCTCTTAACCTATGTAGCAGAGACAAACGTCAAGAAATGTCAATGACTTTTATTTTGTTTTTTATTTGAGAAAAGCATTAACAGAAATACTCCTAAAGGTATTTTTTTCTGTAGCATATTATCCATTATCAATTTAATAGTTTTTAAAAACTGAGCTATGTACATCAACCAGGAAATGGTTAAATAATAATAATAAAAAATACTTTGAAATCTTTATGGAACAAACCTAATGCTCAAAACGATTTCTGTAGTCATCACCCTTAGTAGGCATCATCTAGACTTAACACAACTACAGAAACACAGTTTAAAATTCATCATCTGTGCATCTGTGTGTATTCAAATAAGAAAGAAAAAAGTACATAATTAAAAATATCATATTACCTACTGGACAGAGGCAGGAATTTAAACTAGCTTTTACAAAATCAAGGGTTTTTATGCATAGTGTCCACTGCAAAGTTGAAGGAACATCATCGCCATAATACAATTTCCTTGAATACTCATTTTCTGTTTACTGCATACCTATTTTGCTTCTCTTCGTTATTCTACGCTTCTCACTTTATCATTACAAAAATAGGAAAAGAAAAATCACCTCAAGTACATGATGTGAGCAGCATTTTTTTTTGGCACTAAGAAAAAAAAGGTTTCGTATGAATTTCCCTTGTGTTCCCAACAATTCTAGAATTTTTAAACCTGTTGCCACTGATATAGCCAAGTCCTGGAAAAACATATTATACTCCTTTTAGAAGAAATTTAGGGAATTTGACTTTAAAGGAAGTCAACAATCAAAGGCAAGAGATGGTTCTTACAGGTGAAGTGCTCTACTATGACTTCACGCCATATTAGACCTCTCAAGTCCACTTTAAGAAATGGAACCATTTACGTTTGACATTGCACCTTATAGGAAGCTAGAAAGTTTAACCATCAGGTAAAAGCCCAATAGCAAACCTCAGAGCACTTCCACTTTTTTGGTGTTGGGTTTTTTTTGCTGTTGGTGTTTTGGTGGGTTTCTATTGGCAAGGAGAAGTAACAAATTAACAGTCAATAGTTTGAAAATAACACTCCAGGAGTGTTGAAAAGAAGGAAAAGCTGGAACGTATTTAGCACGTACACTTAACTGTGCAGATGACGGAGCTCTTACAGAACTGCTCAGCTCATTCTACCCCTGGACAATTTCAATTGAGGTAATACAGCTTTTACAAATTAGAGAAAAGTCTTAAGTCACATTACCAGCAACAAGTGAAAATGTTTCCCTTTGGTCATATTTTTTTAGAACACTGACAAGACTTTAACCCAAAAATACCAAATAATTTAAGGTTTCTGTCATTGTCATAGGTAAATGAAACATGGATTCTCTGTCATTATACATCTGTAATTTCTGTCTAAGAGAGCAACAAAACTTACATCCTGACATCACAGTGGTCTACTTTAGGGTTGAAACAGCAGATCCTTTCTCAGTATCATGAATATTATCACTTTCGTATTTTCTTGGCATTTGTAAATAGCTGTTCACAGAAAACTATCACAAGCAAGAGTAGAAAAAATGAAAATAACTGCACTTGACTACAAAATTGGGTATTAGTTACACTTCTGATCACAAGATTTGCCAGGGGCTTTATTTAACCACCATTCAGGTCAGTCAACATTCCACATACTTCTGAAGCTTTCAAACACATTTGTTTATACAGATTATGATACCAGTGGTAACTAGGATGAGTCATCTGGTCTTTACTAAAGTAGAACAAGCTGTTATCATCACTTAAATACAGAAGTGGACAACACAGGTATTCCTTTGTCATCTTAGGGGTTTCTGGTGATATTAGAAAATTTCTTTGTTTCATATGTGAGTCCACAGTAAATTCAGAAGTTGGGGTCTTTTAAGTTAAGGTATTTATACCATCTCAACATGCCAGTTAGTTACTTTGCAGTTCACTTAGGCAGATGATTTGGAATGTGCATTAATCAACTTATTAATTCATTTAAGATGAGGAAATGAGAGTTTTACTTAATTGGAGGGCTTATCACTAGAAAAAGCTGTAAGAGCACAGAAGCGTAAGTGTATCAAATAAGATTCCTATGTTTGTAATTGCAGCGGAACAGCTGTCCTCAAAATAAAGCAACAATATGAAAAAAGGAGTGGGAATTATAGGAGTGGGAATACAGCTGGACAGAAAAGTATTTCCTCCACGGTTCTTAAGTTTAAAAATAAATATAGAAGAATTGCAAAGTTAATATTTTTATTAAGTAAAAGGGCAAACTCAAATTATCGTATGCCAGACTGATTTTCAAGAGGAGTTTCCAGTTACGTATGAAATACCCATGTCTTAGTAAATCTTACCACAGTGAAAAGCAGGAGACTCATTAGAAAGAAACTCGTGTTGACTCACATTAGCATTTTATATTAACTCAAGAGATCAGTTTCAAAGCAAGTTTCCTGGTCCTACTCAAACGACTTTGATTTCCGCATTGTGGAGTCATCATCTCGGAGTCTGCAAACTGAATTCCTTTTGAGAACCCACCAACCCCTCCAATGTGCTCGAACCACTAAAAGGCATTCAGCACCCTTGGGCCCGTTCAGCTGAACTAGAATTAATCTGAAGTCAAGCTCCTCACTGTGGATATCAAGTCCTCTGGCCCATCTCATTTGCTCTAGACCTAGTCCTATTGTTTCACATCATCAGTTAGAAATCACATTTTTTCAATCCTTAGGCAATGCTATTTTGTCAGTAGTACCACCACTGCAATTCATAAGTTATACATAAAAATTAAAAGCTTTAATAAATTTGTTCCAATGCTTAACAACATTTTAACTGTAATTTAAAATTATTTAGAGCAAAGAAGGCTCATCTAGTACTTCCTTCGAGTAGATGACTAGGTAGCACAGTCACTTAAATGAACTGATCTCTTCATTTTCGAAAAAAAAATGCGTTAAAAAATTGGAGACACATGACAAAATTAAAAGATACATGACAAACTTAACCTGAACAACTTTGATTACTTAGTCCATAGTTTTACATTACCTCATAGTTTAGACAGCGTATTTTCTATATTTACAAAAGTAAGGAAAAGGTGTTACAGAACATAAAGTAAGACTACTTGCAAACAGGCAAAAGATCAACCACAGTTTCTTTCTCCATTGAATGGAACTGTAAATTGGTATAGACAATATATTTTACACAAGGACTATGAAAGACTGAGAAGATACAGTAGTAAGAAAAGAAACATGTAGCAAATGTAACTGTTCATGACTACTGCTCTCTATCCAAACTTCATAAAAACTATTAATTGAAGTCATCTTACAAGATGATTTCCTACTTTCAAGTACAGAAAAAAACCCCACAAACAGGTTCAGAGTTTGACCACTGCTATTGTACAGTATAAAATCCACATTCTTGCTAGGAAATGAATAATTATGTTTGCCTGTCTCTACAGTATGGTAGGAGAAATACCAAACTTTCATCTTATTACTGCACTGATAACAGAAAGAATTTACTACAAGAATTAAGTCTGCAACTTCATTTAAACATAGAGTTAGCAATTCAATTTTTTCTTTGTAAGCAGAAAGTTAGTCATTCCTCCTACCTACACCTCCTAGATATAAACACTGTTATATCTTTAGATTTTTATATGCATTTTAAAAACACTTACTGTTCTAAGAGTTGATCGTATTTTCTTAAAGAATCCTTTTCAGCAATAACTGCTCTCTCTTTTTCGGCAACAGCATTATCTCTTGCTTCTCTCAAATTTCTGAAGGAAAAGAAAATTATTCTGTTAAGAATCTGTTAGAAACAAGACTGCTTTGCTTCACTAATTACTGCTCTCCGATCTGAACTTCAATGCTACCTTCTTTAGCTCTCATAGAATGACAGAAGGGTCTATCTATTCACCTATTTATTACAGAGGCTTTACTTTAGGTTATTTTCATATATACCAGCAAAGCTTCCAGTTCTGAAATTGTAAAAAACAATTATCGAATCACCTACTTACATGTGGAAACATATAATTATTCTAGAATACTAGAATTACTATAACATAGAACTTGTAATTATTCTAGAATACTAGAACTAAAAATTATTTATTTTTTGCAGGAATTAAACAAATTCCAATTATTTTCCTCAGTGCTTTGGGAATAACTGCAGGAATGCTGTCTGCCTAGCTGAAATGATTCACAACTTCTGATAGAGCAAGAAAAGTTTAGGTAAGCACAGAAATCCTACTTCCACATACAACTAATTGTCTAGTTACTTGACGTATAGGTTATTGCGTATCATTGGTGTCTCCTTCTAGGTTTTATTGCTGGCAACATTTTTGATCTGCAAAGAACCATAAAACAACATTTTATAACAATTAATTGTACTCCTTTTTTTATAACCAAGGATCAGTCAAGATGTTAAAACTACCTCAATTATTATTTGACCAACACAAGTGAGAACAGCATGATACTAAGAATTAAACATAGTATTTGTGTTTAAAAATTGGAATTAGTTATTAATAGTCTGTTATGCTGCAAGCAGTCTGGCTGCAGCAGACTGAACTGAGGGGAAGCACTGCTTAGATACTGTATATAAACTCAGTGTCCAACATTTAGTGTAACACAGCACCAGCCAATTTCCCAGAGCTAACAGTAGTTGTTGAGGATCAGACAACTGTGTTATGACTGTTTTTAAGGATTTTACTCTACTGCTTGATTGCTTCTATGATGAACATTCACCAGCATTTGGAACATATTAGATGATCTTAAAGATTCCTTTCAATTTTGTTTTATCTAAAAGGAATCCTATTCATATGCTACAAATATGAGCAAATCCAAGCACAGCTGCAATGCAAGCTAAAACCATGGCTAGCAGCAATGACTAGGGGATTTCACTTCAACACCACATTCTTCATCTGAACTGAACTGATAATGTGGATGCAACCAAGATCTTCCTACTGAAGTTTTTTTTCCCCCTCTCCCCGTAACAACTTTTTGACTTAAGGCAAAGTGATATTAAAGGCTCAGGCAAGTTTTGAAGAAAAGTGAAAAGACTATTTTCTAGAATAAATGTTATCAGTGTCACTTCTCTGAATTCAAAGTAATTAATACAAAA
This sequence comes from Promerops cafer, assembly GCA_013398275.1. Taxonomy (NCBI): domain Eukaryota; kingdom Metazoa; phylum Chordata; class Aves; order Passeriformes; family Nectariniidae; genus Promerops; species Promerops cafer. Next base: position 803,941 of record VZSE01001853.1, on the reverse strand, counting down.
AGCAAACAGTTACCTAGAGAAAAATTAACATCAGATTTATGTAGCAATTAACTGGCTATTAGAGAAAGCTAACAAAATTTTCTTTAAAAATTCAGTTACTAGGCTACAGAATTTATCACAGAAATTCAGGGACTGACCTTAAGATTAGATTCTTTAAAAGTGACTCATACCAAAATATGGGAACATGGCAATACATTTCGTTAACAGCATTAAGATCAAGCATATTATGTCTTAGAGTAGGAGTCCAGAGCTGTATCCTTAAGACCAGAGTAGTGGAAGTGGGATAAAAATGAAACAGTAAGAGAGATACAGAGACTCATTTAGAGAATAAACTATTTTGCTTAGCTGAACAACTAATCAATTGAAAATACAATAGGAGGGAAAAGGACACAAGTGAGGGACTAGTCAACCAACAAGACCACAATCGCAGATGTGGTGCAACTTCTCTTGAAATACTCCCTTTCTAGAGAGCCAGGAGACACACCAGTGATGCTGCCAGTTGTCAGCTGTTCAAAGGAGGTGAAGCACCTACCCAAATGGCTGCACTGGTGCCTTATGAGGCATCTAGCCAGCCTATCACACAAGCAAAAGTAACCTTCTGAAATGGGACAGAAATACTATCTAGAGGATCAAGAATGGGCATGGGGGGAAAAAACAGTGGGATGAAGACACGGGAGGCAGCAGCTCATGGGCATCTTTATTAGATTTTCAAACAAACCCCTTGGCAACTGCCATTTAATGCACTTTGTCACATCCCTAAACTGTTCTAGAATGCACAAAATGGATTCCAGTCGGATTCGACCACATCAGAAAAGGTGCTCAAGGAAAGCATCTCACACGCTCAACTACTAAATTGTGTTTGATCTATGGGAACAGACTACAGGTAATCCAGTGCCAAACTTCTTGCAGACATTCAAATGCCCTATGAATTCACTCACCCTTGCTAATGCAAACATAGCCCATGCTTACAACAACCATACAAGTGAAAATGATGCCAAAAAAATTAGGCATGAAAGCATCACCTTTTTATTAGTGGCCCCCTTCCATTTTAGTTTCTTGAACTGATTCATCCAAGTGTAAAATAAGCACCAATAAATTCAAAGGAACTATCAGGCACATCAGGCTTGGCAAAGTGGCAAAGAATATGAGCAACTGAATATTGGATTAGCTTAGCTGTAATACCATTCCATGCTTTGAGCAGGAGGATGAAACCAGCATCTTAACTTCATTTTCAGCCACAAACAGCATCTCACCACATTACACAAATTCACTGCAAATTGTTCTGCTCACAATTTGAGGTTCCATTTGTCTTACCATTAAGGCAGACTGCCTTACGGTGGATTTTTTAGTATTTTCTAGAAAGAACATATGCTAGAAATCCTTTTTTTAGATATTTTTGCCAAACATGTAGGCAAATCTAAGGGATTTGCATTTCAGAAGTAATTATTTCAAAATGAGGAACAAAACTTCTGTAAAACAGTTCCAGATACAAATGAAATATCTTTCAGTAGCTTTCTCAATGATATACAGACCCTTGTCAAATCTCCAAAGGGATGCATGTTTAAATTCATACTTTGTAATTCAAAATAGATTTGCATACAGGAAGTGGTGTGGATGTACATGTGTGTGCATGTATTTTACTCACACTTGCAAAACTACACAATGATGTAATTGTTTTTTAATTAGAACCTTTCTGTTGACTGAAAGACAGCAGAAGTCATGTTTTTTTTCCACTCTTCCCAGCAGTAACAAAACTACCTATTAGAGGAACAGATGCTGATGCCACAAATATCTTTTTACTACTGTCATTTCCTTCTCCACACGACACTTTTAGGACATCTACAGAGAAGTTATTAAGCACTCCTCCCATTTTAAAGCAATAAAATGAGGAAAAAACAAACTAAAAAAAGAAATTTGGTGCCAAAGGTCCAAATCCCTAAGTCCCTAAAAGGCTTATCCATGTTCATGTAATTCCATAGTATTCACCTAGATGGCACACATGAAAACTCACCAGGGAAGTCTTTGCAGGACTAGAATCTTTTTCAAAAGAGAATTTTACAATAATTTACAGGAAATCAATGCTTTGTTTTTTTGAATCACAATACTCTAAAAAAAAATCAATTAGATTTATTTCATACAGGCCTAAGTCTTATCTCTTTTGGGTTTTTTCTGCCTTATTTTCTGCATCAACACCTCTTCCGGATTCCTAGCACAGTTTCAAGATTGCCTCTAGAGCATGACAGGTAAACTGCCATCCCATATTAATTCACTAATTCTATACATCTGAACAAACTTCAAACCACCAAATTTTATGTAGAACATGAATTTTAATAATCCTTTTCAAGTGATAATGTTGGCTGTCCATCATTTAGTAATAAATGTAACAACATATACTTCCTGTACAAGCACAAATTCATTTTAGTTTTTACAAGACTCCCATCAGTTTTACAACTGAACTTAAATTCTTTCATTTTGAACACTTCTCAAAGAGTCAGTCAGCTAGGATGACACCTAAGCACAAAACAGTGCTTGGTCATTTCTGCCCCAATTAGGTTATTGCCTACACCTTACCTACCTGTTTTCACGTTCATACATCTCTTTTGAGGTGCTTCTCAGTTGCTCAATTTCTTGATTTGTTTTCAATCTTATTTGTTCCAACTCTTCATGGAGTTTCTTTTCATATTCTGCTTTATAGTGGTCTCTGTAAATAAACAAATATATTGCACTAGTCAAAATATCAAAACTTAAGGTACAGCTTTAAAAGAGCAGAGTTCTTCTTGATTTTACATTTTATTTCAATCTTTACTCATTTACCTCTCAATGACCTAAAATACTTATCAGCCTATGTTGCCACATAAATTAAATGAAAATCAATCAGGAATAAATAATATTTAACTGTGAAAAAACAGAAGTTTTTTGCACACAGATTTAAATTTTTAAAGTAATTGAATGTTGATTAATCACACAATATTAACATTCTTCTAGAACTTCTTCATCAGCCTCTACGCAAGTGCTTATATTAAGTAACCATTTAACTCCCCACTTTCTTCTTCATCACTGGGTAAGGATTGATTAACTTATTGACTTGCAATGCTGCCATGCAAGCCATGTCTACTACCTGCACCTCATATGAGGGAAAAAACATCACAGGAAACACTGAAGATTAAATGGAGATTTGTGAAGTCAAAAACCCCCAAGATTTGGGAATTTATCCCATCAATGTAACATATCAATTATTTAAAACACAAAGTTTTTAAGCAACAGATATCAGAAGATATCAGGATAAAATAACTTCATTTCAGAGAAACATTGACTTTTTTGTAACTTTGGAAGCTCATGACAGATTGTAAGGAATCTCATAAAGAATCTCTCCTACAAAAATAGGGTTAGGTTGTAAGCACTTAACAGTTAAGGAATGTCAAAATTTTATATTTTTATCTAGTTAATGTTCAAGAATAATTAATCAGCAATGAAGCAACGGGTAAAAATATCAGGTCTGGAAACAAAAGCATTTTATGAAGACACATGCATTTACAAGTGTAAAAGGTTTTAGATTTCATTTGATTTATCATGTGATAGCCCATAATTCTTTGAAATGAGTACTTGAGCTGGTCAAAAACTCCCTCGCATTAACAAAAAGCCCCAAAATATTAAAATGGAGAATGCTTGCTCCATTTAGGTTTTCCTTTTATTTTATTTCCTTTTGTAAAAGAAAACTTTTCAGGTTTTCTTTTTATTGAAAGACTGTATTTCAGTTGACCCTTCAAGATAAACGTAAACATTTCTTCTTTCCTCAACTGTACCACACCATAGCAAATACTGTATGAAAACCTTTTACACAATAAAGAGGTTTATCATAAAAAAAAACAAAAAGAATGAATTCTCAAAATTTCTAAAGTAAGATTTGAAATTTTATTTAAAATATGGACGTTCTGGGTGAACATAGTTCTGAGATATAAACATGCAAAACAAATTTAAAAACCTTTGAATGACTGAATTGAAAGGAAAAATAATATTTAAAACTCTTCTGATATGGGCTGGAGCTCCATAACTAATCATTTCAAGAATGCCCTTCTATTTTCATTTAGGTAACAATTTTTGTTTTAGTTGTCTATCAGTAGAGTCATATTAGCACACTTCCTCTTAGTTATACAGGACACAAGATTTATGGATATACATTGAAAACAAAAAGGTTGTTTTATAATTAACTGAATAAACCTATAAGAATAATTGCCAAAAACTCCCAATGCTGAAAGTTTACTTCCACTACTGTGGTCTTATAAAGGTTTAAAAAAAATGTTTGTGATACGTATTATGACCCAAGAAAAGTGTTCTGCTTCTAGTTACATAAATATGGGTTAGCTTTCTGAAAAATAAAATTAATTAAATGGGATTGTGCAAAAACAAGGAAAAACGGTTAAAGAACCTGTCTACTGATAGAAATGAACACACAATAACTTGCCTGGATGCAACATATTTTTCATACATTTCTTCCCTAGCTTTTTTGGCATCCTCTAGCTGAATCTGTAGTCTTTCAAGACGATCTTCTTCATGTGCAGAGCGAACACTAAGCTCCATGTTCTGGCGATTTAGATAATCTTTATCTTTTTGCAACAAGCTGAGGGATTGTTGTATGGTTGACAGCTATAAAAGGCATTGAAAAAAACACTTTAACATGAATTTCAAGGTAAATATTTAACCTATGTACACATATTTGCAATTTAATTTTGTCTTTTGTGAAATCACCTGAACCAAAAGACTATTTACACTTTAGTTTAAGTAAGCTGATGAAGCTTTAAGCTGAAAAAAAGACTTTAATAACATTACAATTGTATGAGTTTTCATTATTTATTTCCAGTAGTTAGCACCTGAAGAAAAGAGGTCCTTTCATCTACATCACTATCTAAATAGTGCTGAAGTGCTGAATAGCAGTGGTACCGAAGAGTGCTATGACAGAAACACTGATGGAGAATCGTGGTGCCAACCTGTCATACTGACTACAACGTTCTCAGAACAGCAGTGAAATGCATAAGGGCACCAGGGTGATTACTGCTCCATAAAGAAATGGTAAAACTGATGGTTCTGGGGCTGATGTAAGGCATGATTGTTGTGGACAAGGCAATGCTCCAGGCCTGCCCCAAGGGCAAAGAGCTGGTGTTGCTACAGAAGGCTGAACTGATGCCAAAGTAGGAACAAGAGTATGTTGAGAACAGTTGCCTTTGTCATCAGATCAGCCATGTTTTCTACACCAAGAAGTACTGTGAGAGAGAGTAGTCTCCATCCATTCAAGGTGAACATAGAGAACAGCCAAAGAGCGTAAGGGCACTGTTGCAAGGTGGCCCAACTCCATAATCATGATAACAATACAGTTTCATCCCCTCAAAGAATTTTGCCATTTAAGCTCCCGAGGATTTCACGAACCAAGTTCAAAGAATGATAAATTAATAGCTTATCAGAAACATGTCTCCTACAGCTATGAAGACATCATGTACATGGTTTAGACAGAATTCACCTTTTCTAAGTCATAGATGGACTAAAGATTACTTAAGGAAGACACTTGAGACAAAGACATGGAGCAAGAAGTTAAACAGATGACAGTTTATATACAAACAGTGCTCTTAGAGGCGTGCTCCTCTCCATCAGCCCACTTGCTGAGCACCACACTAGGGTGAGGTATAAATGCCTGTTCTATACTTGATTTAAGAAAAAAAGGTAAACATGAGTTCTCTCCAAGTAACATGTTATATATATATCTATAGGGGACAGACATCACGGACTACTACACAAAGAAAACACGCAGTTACTGGTCCTATGAATACTCTTCCTCTGGAACACGTACTGTGTAAAAACTTCCAGTTGGATGTTCTTCCAATCCAGGACTTGATACTATATCAGTATACGCAAAAATCAGCACAAATCTTCCAGGAGACTTAAGTAATACACATTTTGAAGCGGTATTTTAGTCTAAAGTAGTGCTACTTTTATTCACTAATTTAGTATAAAGTTAATGAAAAAAGCCATTGTTGCTGCTATTCTGCAGTACTTCATATGTACGTACAAATTTGATGTACAGGACAGTACTTTTTTGGCCATTGTTGTATGCTGAGAACAAATCTGACTTTTGGTGTCCTCTTACAATGCTAGACTGAGGAATAAATAAACTAACAAAGCCTTCAGACTGATACCAAAGAGGTATTTTCTAATAGAAACTCAGTTTCTTCCCTAATGTTTCTGACAATCTCTACAGATACCTGTAAAATTAGGCAGAGCAACGCTACCTTTAAAGTGGCAGTTTTAGCCACTATTTTATCTGTAATATTGCTATTTTCACAGAGACACTAAGGAACTCATCTCCCCTGAATACTCTCAGGAGCAGTCTGTCTCATTTATTCAGCTGCTAAAGTGTTAATACACAAAGATCTTGCAGGGCTCTGCTTCCCTGGCTGAACCCTTGCCTGCCCATGGGAAGTAGGGAATGAATTCCTTGACTTGCTTTGCTTTGTGTGTGTAGCTTTTGCTTTGCCTATTAAATTGTCTTTATCTCAACTCATGAGTTTTATTGACTTTTACTCTTCCAGTTCTCTCCCCCATCCCACTGGGATGGGCAAAAAGCTGTGTGGGGCTTAGTTGCCAGCTGGGGTTAAACCATATCAAGCATACTCACAGCATTCATCTTCCACTGGTAAATTTTCCCCTGGGGCCTCCCAGGTTCCTGAGCTTATTGGCAGAGTTGTCTTTACTTCAGCCTTCTAAGTCATATACCTAGGAAAATTGCACGCATATAACGCCTAGGAAAAAATGGGAAGCACTAGACCAGTGTTGAAGGAGATAGCCTATGCTGCTGTGAGGCTGACCAGCCATTTGAAGGACGATAGCAAGTGATCAAGGCTTCTGATTACCAGAATCCTCTTTCAAGGAGGAGCACTCAGTTGGGTTGGTAAATCTAATCTCAGTCCCTGCAAGGATTATGAAGTAAATTCCCCTGGAAGCTATATCCATGCATATGAACGAGAAGGTGATGGACAAACTAGCAGGAATTTACCAAGGCCAAACCTAGCAAACTTGACAAAAATGTTAGCTCTGTGGATGGGGGGACCACTGTCCATGTCATTTACTTGCCCTTTTGCATGGCTTTCAGCCACCTCCTGTTACAGCTCTATGGAAAAGCTGGCAAAATACAGATCAGATAGGCAAACATCAGCTGAACAAATTGAACATGGGACAGAAATGTGCCCTGACAGCAAAGAAGGCCAAGTGGCTACAAGGATATATTAGCAACAATGCAGACAGTGGCTTAAAGAAAACCAGTATCCTGTGTTGCACACTTGTGAGACTGTATTTGGAGTGCTATATCCCATGACATACATGTCCTAAAGACATGCATTAACATACTGAAGCAGAATCAGAAGAGCTCTACCAAGATGGTCGTGAACTGCAGCATATGATGTTGCAGGTTGGGGAAAATATTATTGTTATCTTTACCTATCCAAGTGGAACATACAAAAATAGCCAGATTCTTGGCCGTACATAGTGACAGGACAAGAAGCAACAGAAAAAAGCTGTAACAACTGGTTAGTTTTTACAAATGCATTTTCACAAGAGAGTAGACAAATACTGGAACAGATTGTCCAAAAGGCTGTGGAATCTCCATTGTTGGAGACATTAAAATCTTGACAAAGCCCTAAGCAACTTGACCTAATCTTGCTCTGTACTGCATGGGCAGGTTGGAGCAGCTGGTCTCTTGAGACCATTCTAATTAAATTATTCCATGATCCTGACAAACTTGATTAGACAAAGAATCAAATTCCTGAGATGAAGAAATACACAATTACTAAGGCAAGAACTTTATGTTTACCTCTTTTGCTAAGTCATTTCTTTCTTTAGTTTGTGCTTTGTATGACACCTCCAGTATTTCATAGTTTCTTCTGAGTTCTGACAATTCGTGCTCAAATACATCACGTTCACTGTGAAAGGTAAGTTAAACTATTAGATGCATAAACTGTAATGAACAAAATTCCTCTGCCTTTTTAATTTCTCAGCCTTCTTCCAGTTCACGACACTGACTTCTTCCAACCAGTCACTCACAGAACAATTGGTGATAATCTTAACCCTTTATAGTTATTAACACCTGCAACAGTATAATTTCATATGAAACAATTGAGGATTACTTAACTACTCAGAAACAAACAAAATTCTACAATACTCAAACTCCCATCCTAAATTATTTCATTCTCCTCTGATTATTCTTCTTTAGTGTAACTTTGGGCTATACATATCTTCTCTTAGCAGTGATCTGTAAGTATCCTTATCCATCGTTTTAGCTTTATCAAGCTTCTGATGCTATTTCCCATGACATTCTCTTGAATCTTTTGCAGACATGGGAGTCCAATGAAAAAGTGAAGCAACTTCATTCCCATCTTCCTTACAGAGCAGAAAGCAATGTATATTTGTTCTCAGCAGGTACTCTCCCCTCCATACAGCCTTGATACCAGAGTGGGCTTTCATGTTTGAAATATACATTACACAGCTGCAAAAATTGTGCTGGTGTCCTGAGCAAAAGTGCTTTCTCCATGCACAAAGAAGCATCACTGTGTCTCCACTCTCACCCTGTCAGAGCAGTGAAATGAATGAGCCAGTATGAGCTTGCAGTTTAGAAAAAAGCTGATCAGTATTATATTAAGCATAGCATCACTTTAAAACTGAGATAACTTGTAGTACAGCAGAACTAGATTGGACATAGTGTTTTTGAAAGGCAGAAACATGTCTGGAAGTGATTTACTCCTGCAGTGCTCCCAAATATCCTCATGCAGTTATGCCAACAGAGCTCTCCCCTCCCCTTCGTCTGTGCCTACCCAGCTGAATACAACCTACTCTCTCAAATACAGTTTTGGCACGTTCATTCATGCTTTTCTCAACTCAAGACTATTTTAAATGCACACTGTTAAACACTGAGGCCATTCACGTGAAAGTAATTACAATCCACTTATTAAGATGCAGTTGCATATAGGAAGCAAACCATAGCACCAATCCATCCTATTTGCAACAAGATGCCAGACAGATTCCAAGGTTGTTTTTGTACACATAGCTGTGAACGAAAAATGCTGTGAATCCAGAAGACAGATCCCCCTTCAAATGACTTAGTGGGCAAAGTCATTTGTGTCAGTACACCTGAGTTCATTCCATATGGGCAACTAAGGAGCTGACAGGGTCTTTCCTATTCATAATCCCCATTTTTAAATACATCTCTCAATGAATGTGCCAAATACCAGATTTCTTGCGAGCACACTGAAAAAGCTATTTGAAAGCTGTGAAGTATACATCTACGAGTACTTTTACAAGAAGTCTATTTTCACTATTTTGCAATTGCTTTTTGCAAGATGGATATTCAAAACACTGGCTATAACAGTACAATCTGTATTTTTGAAAAGCTAGACACTGGAACTTCCCACAGTTAAACCAATTCACTAAGGTAATCCTAAGATTATCTGCCAGAGTTCCCAAAACAGCCCTTTCAAATTTATGGTTTCAAGGATATCTTAAGTTGTAAATATTAATTCCCAAGGTCCTGCTCTCTGTAAGCAGCACAGAGTAGAGCATAAGGCCTTTTGTTAGATCATTGCTTTTAAACTACGAATAAAAAAAGAGCACTTGTTCCAAGATGCTACCCATCAACAGCTCCCACTTCCTTAGCTGCAATGAGACTGCTAGGCTCTCTTGAAAACACAGTAAATCTGGAAATATAAACTTTAAGGAAGATAATTTGATGCATTGGTTTTCAGAATGTTGTTCATTTTACGTCTGCAGTATACTAAAGGAGGCAATTGAACCATTAGTGTATGAGGTAAGGAAAAGTATCTGTATGCATAAGTCAAAAATAAAACTAAGAACGCTGGTCAATCAAAGCTGATCTTTATTAACATTTGTATGTTAGTTAAACACTTGAATTATAGAGACACTTACCATTTTACTTTATCATAGTTCTGTTGTCTGTAATCACCTTGCTGTATCAACTGCTTGGTATCAGCCAGTTCCAGTGTTAACCGCTGGCATCTGACCTCAAGCTCTGACCGACTCCTCCTCTCGTCTTCATAGCTCTAGAAAGTGAGACATTTTGAAATTATCACAGCTGTACTGATATTTACTTAAAAGTAATCACCACCTAAGTTTCGTGAAAACCTCTTATGACTATTCAGGTGGTAATGCTTTCATTTGTCTCAGTATTTGGAAATTTAGCACATCACAAAGTAACCAGCTGTATCGATACTCAACTTATTTTTATCTTATTACAAATACTTGATTAAATGTACCTATTTTTTCCAATGCATTTTTCCATTAGCACAACTTCCAAGACCAGTAACCCTCATATAAACAGCTAGTGGTCTGCAAAGGTACACTAGGAGCATGAAAGTCACACCACCTTCACAACAGTTTCAAACAAGCCAAGATATTTGTGAAGATACTTACACAGTAATTTGAAAAAAAAAAAAAAAAAAAGAAAGTAAGAGGATGTTTTGTTCAGCAAGTTTAGAAACATCTGTCATCTGAAAGATTTCAGCCAGTTACTCCCTAATTGTAGCTATTGTATCTGGTAACCTATGTGTGCTGAAGCAGATCTTGGAAAGCTTTGGTGGAAGAAAAAATAAAATAAAATACAAAAGCTTACTTAATTGTCCACCAGCATTAATTTCCTTTTCCCCTTCTTTTTCCTTCTCACATACTTTTATGGATTATTCTGGAAACTAAAACAACAAAAGCAAAGCAAGAGAACACACAGAGTGTGTTCATCTTTTAAAATACTAGGTATTTGTTTTGAAGATAAACAGATCTCCTAATCACAGTCATTCCCTCCAACTCTCCACAGGAATAGCAGACTTCTGTATCTTAATTCCCAATCTAGACTGCATTTTTCAGTTTTCTACTACGTAAGTACTTTTTTCACAAACTTCTCTTACTTACTTGTCCTAAATAGTGTACTACTTAGCAATTTATTCACAAGAACGACCAAAATAATAATGTTCATTCACTTATACAAGGTAAAGCTGATGCACTACAAAGAGTCACTTGTTAAAAATTTGAGAATACTCCCGAGCATCTAGATTTTTTCCATATCCTACTTCCAAGAATACTGCTGAGTTCAGTTTTTTACTGCTGTGATTGACAGCAAGCTCAATAATGGATGCTTAATAAACAATTATTCTATCTGGTTATTATGAATGGATATCACAATATTATTAACTGAAGGTGAGCACAGCCTTAAGATGTCATTACTAAACCAAGCATTTAGCAACTGCAAACTATGTTTATTTTGCAGTAAAAGACACTCTATGAGTGCATAATTTTTCAACATCGCTGAAAGCTATGCTTTATACAGTTATAGGAGGAAAACTGTCTGGCTAGTTTTTAACAGACAAGGAAAGTTTAGGGCAACAGCATATATGGAGTATATGACAGAAGGACACTGATAAACTTCACAGACATCATCAGCTGAAAGACTGACAGAACGCCTTCTTGAAAAAACACACCTAAATACTTGTAAGACACTCCAGAAAAGCTCCCGGATCTACTAGCCTTGTTGTACCTATTCTGTTGATTAAAAAGAATTTTTTTGTCTTATATTCCACATACCTACTTATCTTCACTTTTACTAAAATCACTTCAGGTCACAAATCACAAAAATCACAACACCCAGAAAGTTTTTATGAGGATTCTGCATGGTCTACCACTAAAAACACATCATGTAAAGACCTGATGGTTATTCATCCTAACACATACTGGTAAATACGGTTTATGTTTACCCTAAATAATGGATAAGCAAACTAACACTAAGCAACTAACATTAAGCAAACTAACACTATAAAACACTCTCTTCTTTAATCAGTTGACATGTCATTATTTATAAAGATGGCATTATTATAAAGGTAGTCTCTGTCACGTATTTTTAAAGGTGAGAACAAGTTAGCTGAAGTTTCAAATATGTAACATAATGGTGCAAGTACCCTGTTATCCACTGCAAACATGACTCATCTTGCAACAGGAAATGTTGGTAAGGGCACTTAACTTCTAAGTGCAAATTGAAAGATTAGTGGATATCCCATGCCATTCTGCTGCTAATACCATGCTGGAGTTCACACATCCTTCACTGAGTGGGCTACTGAAGCTCCTACAGTATTATCTAGCTGAAAGCTAGAAGACAACTATGAAAAGTATAAAATTAAATTGGTTAAACTCTGGAAAAAGTTGTCATAGACAGCTTTAAAGCAACAATTAACAGAATAGCTAAATATCTGCAAAATCAGTTCCTTCTAATACTTGAGATCTAAACTTACTTTCGAATTGTATTGAATAAATCAGTTATTAATATCATGTTAATGTTATGTAACAATATGATAATTACAGGGACGGAAAGTTAAATTCTGCTTTGGAAAAGTGATACTAAGACCTACTTTAATTAGAGGGGTTTGTCATGTCTGTTTTTTTAAAATTTAATATAATTCCTGAAGAAACACTAAATATATTGCACAGGAGACTGTGTTTCATCTACCTAATCTTAAGGTGTCAAAGTAGTATTTTAAACACGTGAAGAAACACGACAAAGCAAGCTGATACCCAGTCTAGGCTGTAAATAGGCTAACATACAAAACCCCTTATGTGGTATGCACATCTCCAGATCGCACATACACAAGCTTCTGGACTTCCATAGCAATACATCTTAAAGACATACAACAAGCTGCCTGTGCTTAGCCAGAAGAAGCCTTGCTTTGCATGTGATGAAATTAATTTAGTTTCTAACAATGTCCATATATGCTGAACTGATTTTAAGATCTCTGCAATGGAACAGCTTTATATTTCCAGTTATCTTCCAAAGATAGCTTGAACATCTTGATGAACAGCTTTGTTTTGCTGCAGCAAAAAACGGGGATTTTAGAAGAATCAAGATACAGAGCTTTTACAAGGACAGAATTGAGGTCCTGGAAATAATATCAATAAATAATATTAGCTTAAGTAAGCCCACAAGCCTTAAAATAAAGGACACACAGAACTTCCTTACACTGAATGTGATCACCATAATACTCCAAACACTTCACAGCTTTTCTTCAGCCTCTTACTAATATTTGCTTCTGCAGAGAGCAGAAACCCAGACTGATGAGATGGTTAAAACAAATGAAAAACCAAACTTGTCGTGTGTGAGACAGATAGGCAACCACTGCCTAAAGAAATTCTTGACAGAGCTGCCTAAGAAACCCAGTATTAACTAGTACAGGTGGTTTCTAAGGGGCATGAGTCACCTAAGAAGTGCTTTAGCTTGGTTTACAAACACTGTCCACAGATGATGTTTCAAGCAAGATGATTCTCCACTTCCCTGATCTGCACCACTTAAAACCCCAAACTGATAGAGAAACTAAAGATCTAACGGCAGACCTCAGTTTAATGTAATTAATATTCCCTGCTATCCTCAATCTGGAATGAGCAGCAGTTTATAGCAGTCACTGAAATAAACACCTATCTGAATTTCAAGTGCAAAATCCAGGTGACATACTTTTTGAACTAAGTTAGTGACACATAATACATGATAGGGGTTAGGTGATGTTTCAAAAAGCCTTTGGAGATAAGAAGATAAACAGAAATGCAGGGAATAGATTAATCAGCCAATGAAGCAGAAGCAGCACGACTTCTTTACACCATATTCAGATAAGCCTGTGAAATAAAGTGATTCTGCTTTTAAAAAGCTTTTTTTTTTCAAATATCTTCATCTTTGAACAATCACTTACAAAAGCCAGCACTTTGTTCATATCCTAAGGGCCCTAGAGAAATGGAAAACTACTGTACTATTGTGATGTGAAAACAATTCCCTCCAGTTATTTGGATGAGGTGCTGCTTCTTTGTAAAGATGATATTTTGCTTCAATTGTTTACATACTCTGCATTCAAAAATTACTGGTCAATACATTATTTATTGGAATGCAACTGCCCAAATGTCAGGAAGAAGCTATACATAATTGGATAAATAAGACATCTCTTTAGTAACTTGCTATGAAATTGGTACTCTGTTTGTAGATGGGAAATTGGTAATCTCATTCTAGATAGGTCACTATCTGCCAGTAAAAATTATGAACAAAAATGTTGAGCTACTCCAAAGTAGAGAAATTCTGCAAGGAACATATGAAAAGAAAAGCTTTAGAATAAGTGCTTCTACAGCAAAAGAAAGGAATGAAAAGTTTATTTCTCTGGATCTGAGCTTACTAAAATTTTCAGTGAAATATTCTCAGGTGAAAAGGGTCCTTGAGATCATTACAGAACAGTGTAACTAAACCATCTCATACTTCTTAACCACAGCTAGCAGTCAATGCGAGCCATAGCTATGTATCGAAAAAGGTATTGGAAAGAAAAGGGAACATTCATAGATATGAAACTTCCTTAAGTCTTGGAAATATAAAACTGCTGCCTCAAGCTCACAGTTACTGGTAGAGTATCGTCTTTGCAGCTGTTCTCCTGAACAATATTAACAATAGCAAAAAAAAAAGAAAAAAATTAGGCACGTATTTCACCAAAGACCAAGACCTCATCTGCCTCACGAGACTTGTGAAGGCCAAACGATCAAAGCACTGCTTGAAAGAAGTGGTGTCAGGGGGCTGGAGAAGGGTTCTAGAGTGCAGTCTTTAGAGATATGCAAACTTTAGGAGAACCCTTAGGGATCCCAGTCCTTTTGGAGTAGCAACAACAGCCTCAGTTTTCTAATATTCAGACACATCTAGTGCCAAGTGATCCTTTGAATACAAAAGCTTAGTTTATTCTTTGAAGACTATAGATATGTTTCCCCTCCAGATGGAAAACATTATCACAGAGAAAATTGTTGGTTACGTCTAGCAAAACCTGACAGCTACTAATCCTGATTCAGAGATGTAGTCTTAGAAAAGATCTTTGTCCTACACATAACCAGCTTTGTCTTTAGGATAACCACAACTTTCAGATACTCTCATGCTATAAATTTTATTGCAAATCCTGAAGGCAACTTTATGTAAAAAATAACTGAAGAAAAGGGAGCCCTGATAAAACTGTATCAATACCAAATTCCAGGAAAACATTGCCAAGAAACTCCCAGCCAGAAGAAGAAAGCAATACTTAATCTTCAGGAGGTACAAAGCAAAGCAAGATTTCCTTCCCAGACACCCTCCCAGCCTTGAGAGAAACCCACTAGTAGTAAATTACATCTGTTTGAGGGAAGGTTGTAACCACTTTGGAAACAAACAACTCTGAAAATAGTAAACTGATGTTCAGCATGGGAATGCACACATCAGAAGCTGGTTTTATTTCTGGGAAGCTCCTGGTAATACACCACTATAGTTGGACTTCCTCCTCTATCTTTACCTCCAAAGCTGGTGGTGCCAACATTATTTATACTTGAAGTACTGAGCACTGTAAAAGGAGGACTAAAACAAGCCTGTACCATAAATTTAGTAACAAGACAGTCAGCAGTACAAGAACATGGCTTACACCAGTTCCGCCACCTCCCCAGGCTGTGGCTGCTGTATCTGGAACTAGAGGAACTGCACTGATCTAAATCACAGATGCAACAATTGTGTACAAAGAGCCACTAATTTAGCTGTACAGCACAGCCACTTACACTGACCACTTTAAAAACAGAAAGCAGCAGAACAAGTATCTTTTATCAGACCATGTTCCAGTGCTAGAAATCAGTCTTCACAAGCCATTTTCTGCTACCATTTGTCAGAAAGAGCTCTCTACCCTACTCGGTCTGTGTTACAGATTGAGCAGCCTTTAATGGTTAAGAGCAGTAGCACACCAAGGGAAGTTTACAAAGTTTTAGAGTCAGCATGGTTGTCTTATTTGATGAATTCATTTCACACTTAAATTTTCCTAAAGGTGACTTAGCCTATTAAGAAAAGTTCAAATTTTCCTTCAAACTTTTTCAGTTCTTGGTTGGCTAGATAATCTTTCCTATGAGTCTAGAACAAATTGCCTCATATTTCGTATTATTTTATTTCGGGGTGAATACATACATGTATAGAACCTGCTCAAACCTAGTCTGTCAGCCACAAACAACCAGAAAAGCCAACATAATCCTCCTCCCCCAACATTTGGCCTAAGCATATTTTTTTGTTCCTTTCTATGTCCCAACAAGTAGGAAGAAACCCATGTTGAAACTCATTAAGAAGAGTCTTAATTATCTGCAAGAGTAGAAAAAAGAAGGAATGCTTACTGTAGGAAGTAGCTTATTCTCACAAAAGAAAAAGACCAAAAACCAATTGTCTTAACTTCAGTGATGACTGTATTTCAAACTTCTGTACTACTAGTTTCCTAAAGAAGTTTTAAACACAGAACAGATTTTGTTGATAAATTACACAAAGAAGAGAAATACTGCAATGAATAAAGAAAACTTAAAATTTACAGAATACTGGATGGAAACTCAGAAGAAGAATTTGCAGAGTATAAATTATTAATTAACAGGCAAGAAACTTCAGCAACTATATTTCATGTATCTGGAAACACAAGAACTTCTGGAATATAAAAAAAAAAAAATCCAGTAAAAGAGTATAAGAGCTTAGGTAAGGCTCTGAACAAAGCTTTATTTCCTACTGATAAATTTCCTAACAAAAAAGCTTGACCTTAGTGAAGAGCTCAAAAAAGCTACCCCAGCAGTACATCTTGAAATCACTTTTTCACAAACTGCAAGAGATGCATAGGTATGTCAGCTCCTGCGCACCAAGCACATTAGAGATTCTAAAGCACCCTTACATCCTGATGATGCTCCTCTTACCTTATTTTCTGAGGCACCTCGTTACAGTGACACTCAGCAAGTCACAAGGTAAGACTTGAACTTGCCAGAATCAAAACACAGAGACTCATAAGCCTCCCCATAAAAGAAAAGCACAGAGCACTTCGAACTTTGAGAAATAGATCAGTGGGAAAGGTGGATACTGCCACCATGTGGTGCAAAAAGACCAAAATTAGAAGTCTATATCAAAGAAAGGTCAATGTCCCAAGAAAACTGTTTCTAGCACAACTTTAATTATTGTTATCGACTATCTTGTTAATTTGCTTCAGCAGAAGTTAATAGATGTCAGACAAATCTCAAAGGCTGAAATCCTCCTGTGCAATTTTATTAAATCAAAGCACATTAAATGTACAATGAAGGAAAATGCTTACACAAGACAAAAATTAACAGGATTAGTTTAATCTCAATTATGACCAGATGGTGACACAGAACAATGCTGAAGCACATAAATGCATAAATTTTACTGACTACTTTCTCTAATTCAATCAGAATGAGAAATGAAAATACATGAATTTCACAAGATGAACTTGTATAAAGAATTTCTCCTTATACCTGATTATTCTGTAAGCAAATTTCACAGGGAAAAAATGGCAATAACTAAACCATATTCTCAGAAGTAGTAAAGTTACAGTGTCATTTAAGTCTCTACTAGCCATGACCCGGATAAATATACTTTGAGTACCTGAAACTGTTGTCCCAACTCCAGATTTATGCAGAACTAAGTTAAAATACAAATCACCCTAGCTATATACATACCAAGAGTAATATAAATATTCATAAATATATTAGAAGAAACATGCTCCTCATACTATTTCAATTCCTTAGCTCTTGAAAAATAAAAATAAAAAATATTTATATAATTTGTTTTTCTACTTCTGGTGTTTATACCTTACCTGAAATCAAATCATCTTTTTCTTTAGTATAGAAAAAAATAAAAAATTAAAACACAAAGAATTGAAAAGAATTGCAGAGAAGATGCAACTCCAAAAAACTTTTAAAAATACATTTTTATAACATTAAAACAAAAGGTGAAGCAAACTACTACCAAGACATCTCCATCTCAAAAACTGTACACTGAACCATCACAGTGTCTTTAGCTGCTGCTGGGCAGTTCCTCTGTCCAGCTTCTGCACCTTGAAATCTTGCTCTCAGAAAGCACAACACAGCTGGTAAGAGACGACCCTGAACAGACTCATAAGCAAATCTTGCAGAGTAGCCATAGCATAAAGTTAGCTGTTATACAAAGATGCATATAGCTTATTTCCTCTTTCCCTCCCTCCCTGCAGTGATTTTTATACAGCAAAAAAGCTTTTATATCTTATACATAAATAATGATTTGGAGAATGAGATTTTCGCAATAAATGTATTCACAGTTTCTGAACTGAGATAACTAAGGAGCACAGACCTCTGTCAGACACTTCAGCTGGGATCTGTAGCCACTTAGTTCTTCTGCCAGACTCTCCTTTTTCATCTGTAGATCACTTAGTTCTCTTCTTAAGGAATGGACTACTTCATAGAATCTGATCTAGAACAAGACAGATAATCAAATTTGAAACTAGCAAAATTGCAACTGAAAAACTACAAACCTAAAAACACATCAGCTCAACATATTATGACAATAATTTATCAAATTATTTCTAAGGCATGCCATAAAGGTAAAGATTATATTGCTGTACAACTAAGGCAGCTTCCACTCAAGCTGACCAATCAAAAAAATCCAGTTGTTAATGGACACACGGCCCCATGCACTTCCTTGCGCCAAACCTAGAGCCTATTAACAGTGCAAAAAGAGGAAGAAAAAACCCAACACCAAACAAAACCCCGAACAAACCAAAAACCTATTTAGTAATAACCAGCTTAACTTGCTGACTTCCCCCAAGCCAATATAAATTTTTATGGGGTGTGTAGAAATGGAGAGATTTGTTTTGTTTTGTTTCTGCCAGCTCAGTGTGCTGAATTTGCACGAAGAAAAATGCAAGAGCAAGCACAAGGAGCAGGAACAGCACATAACCAGGAAGAACCATGACACCCCCTGCACACACACCTTCAGCAGTAACATGCTGCTATATGCATCAGGAAACTAAGGCTCTGAAATATTTGACCCTGCTAAATTAACACCAAAAAAATCCAACCTTCTAACAGGATTTAAAAAAATTTAAAATCTGTAACACATACTCCTCTCTCTTCCCCCACACTAGTCATAGGCATTATCTCAGGCGGGTAAGTCTCACATCCATAAAACTTTTTCAGAACTTTTCTTCTAATGAAGAAAAAAAGACTAGAAAATACAGTAGTAAAACCACAAAGTCAGTATTAAAAAGCAAGAAGAGACAAAACAAAGAAGAAAGCGTTTTTTTTACATACACCCACATACATGTACACAGAGGTTATTATTCCCAGATTAATTTGATACCTTAAAATGTTGCACTTGGTGGTGTGTGTGAAAAGAATAAATAAGTAGGCACTGTTTTTATGCAAAAGCTACTGCATACCCACAATCCCTAATGCTTTCTTTGATATATGATTAAAGAAGAAATACAGACTAGAAAGCACAGATTAAGCATTCAAGAGCAAGTGTACTGCACTTTTATGCAGAAGGAAGACAGATCTCTGTTTTTCTACCTGTAAACAGCAGAAGACAAAGAAAACTTCCAGGTATATTTCTAATAAATGACAGCATACAACTCTAAAAAACACAGAAGCCATAGAAATTTGCAATGTAAACAC
Source organism: Promerops cafer (assembly GCA_013398275.1). Taxonomy (NCBI): domain Eukaryota; kingdom Metazoa; phylum Chordata; class Aves; order Passeriformes; family Nectariniidae; genus Promerops; species Promerops cafer. The sequence goes on along the minus strand of VZSE01001853.1, from coordinate 784,420 downwards.
AGCTGTACTATGCTTTATACAATAAGGCAAGTTTGCAACATGACTAAAAGATTAGTATTTTTAATTGTAGCATCTGATGATTCAATTGATCATTTCTCAAGAAAAAATAACCTTGATTATCACTAATTGATAACCATTTAAAGCATTGTGGTTTTTTTAAAACCACACCTGCTTTTCCAGTAAGTTCTTGTATTTTTACTGCAATATCCCTAGGAAACCTAGGAAACTTGTGCTATCACACCACAATTATTTCCCAAAATACAACAACCTTAAAACAGATTTGCTAGTAGAAATCAAGATTACATGGGATACAGGTATCAAGGATAAATGTACAGTCTTCCCAAGTAAAGATCATTGCATGGTAATAAGATAGTACAAATGAATGCAGCAGATGAGGGTGAGGTTATAGCAGTTCAACTGTTGTGCTATTTAGCTGATTTGATAGCCAATAAACATTCATATAACCCAGCAGTCAAAGCACACACTGCCTCTTGACAATTCAATATAGCAGAAACCAAACTTACTATAAAAGAGATTTCAGGAACAACTGTGTATCTTAAAAATCTTAAAAATTTCTATTGATGTGCTATAAACAGTTACTACTTCCTAGGCAATTTTTAAAAAACTCTTAGCCTGTGCCCACCATTTTTTATGGAAAACTAGAATAAAGTAAAAATGGGTGGGTGCGGAGGCTGAAAAAGTTGGCTTCTGTTAAATGACATTCTGTGAAAGCAGTTGCATCAGTTAACTGCCTTCTTAAACAAACAGCAACTGAACTGCAGTTAGCAAAATGATTTACCTGAAAGACATGGCAATTAAAAGCAGTTCAAACAGAACTTGTGGAAACCATTTTTTAAAAAACTGCTGAAAATTTTTTACAGTGGAGTACACAAGAGGTTCACTTTACTGAACAAACTGAACTGGTGCTTGGCAGTTAAACCATTTAACAGCCTGCAGTACTTTCAAATTTCACATATACTGTTTCTAAAAACATCTTAGGAATGACTAAACAAAAATCTGAATTTTTACATGTAAGTTCAAAACAAAAAGGTATGATTTCAAGAGAAACGTGCAAAATACTATTTTTCAGTTGTCATCATTAGCATTAAACATTACCTAGGCTTTGTTCTACAATGTCACTATTGCACCCCTTTGTGGAAGAACAGTGGAAAGCATCTCACATTTGCTTTAATTCCAGTGTTTCAAATTTACAATATCTCTATATACAAAATCTGCATCTTCCTGCTGTTTGTCCAGTACACCAGGTGTCAAATAAAGTCTAAGCATTATATACATGTTTACTTCCATCCTGGAGAATTGCAAGGCAGTATTTTACAACTGGTAAATAGAAAAAAAAAAAGAGTCTGTAAATTTCTTGCTCAAGTTGTCTAAGCAGGACCCTTTCTCAACAAGGAAAATGTTACCCTAATATCAGTGGGCTATCTTATTAGTCTGCACATAGATCTGGAGTCAGAAATTTTAGCTGCCAAGAAATATACAATTTCTCCTTAGGCAAGTAAAGCAGAAAACAGCATTTCCTTCTCAAAGTCCTTTCCTCAGCCTTTGGGAGCCAAATGGATGCACAGACAGGATGTGCAAAACAGTTCTGTAGCCTCCCAGCATCTGTATCAGCTGCATAACTTGAAATAATGATAAACAACCACCAAGCTTAACTGATACCTTTAGGTTCATACTAATCCTCTGCTAAAAGAAGTTAAAAAAACCAGAAAATAGCACTTTACTACAATCTTTAGAATGCCTTATCCAGAAAAAGAAAAGGTCTAAAAATGACTTCTTCAAAAGCAAATGGGTGAAGAAGAAAGGAGCTTCACTGAACATTTAAATAGAGGAGTTTTTGTCACTCATAAAAATAACGTTTACTAGTTGAACACAAGAGTAAAAGAATAGAAGGTTAAGGGTAGAAGGTGGCTGCTACTCATCTCTCCTACTTCACATCTTTTTGACAGCCATTGGCTACTCAGAAATTAAATCTAAATTGTGTTGTGACAGCTTCACTTAAAGCAGTTGACAAGGTTACTAACTCCTGGTATCTCTCCTGCTTGGCTACAGAGTCTTTTGTACTGACTGCCAATCAATTCCTGAAGCCCTGAACTTCCTGCATGCCAATTTCAATAGATCCACTGACATGGATTTCAGTTTCTGTTAAAAATCTGTTTTTTTTCAACCATTGTGATGTAGGAATCAACAAAACCCCATCAAATACTTTTGCAGAGGGCACTGGGTACAGCAGACAGCTAGGGGGTGATAACCTAACAGTACCCAAGCTACATGTTCTCGTTTATCCCACAGAGCCTTATGATTTTCCTAGAACTTTCAAAAGCCCAGCTTTTTAAAAGAAATTCACAAGAACATCCTTTAGATAAGGGTGACAATTTTTACGTCTTTGTACATATCTAGAGCACAGTAAAGCAGGACTTCGATCTGAAGAATTCATTCATGCAGCATTTATACCTCAACAAATGTACTAAGGTCTTTAACATTGTATTATTTACAGCTTCCTTAATAACAAGCTCTATAGATAAGTACAATGCTAATATTTTGATGAATTAAGGTTTATATGTCTAAATCTTCTTCATTCTCGTAAGTCAGCTGGGATGCTCTGGACACGTCCCACAGGCTTTTTACTGCAAACAGGAGTACACTGTGGCCTCTCCACATACCCACAAGCCATAATTAACAAACATCTTAAATCAAGAAAATGAACCTTAAAGTATACTTTAAGGTACACTTTGTCTCCTGCGTTTAGTCAAACAGAAAAAGGACATATGGAAAGCATAAGAGGAAAGTAAGGGATGTTTGCAAGAGCTATCCCAGCTTGTGGTTCTGGCAAACCAAGTTTCAAATTCCTTTTTTCAGCCTGCTGTATTTTATATCATCAATGTGTGCTCACATTTTAATTGTAACATCCCATCTGCTTAACCTCCTTAAAATACGTCAGCAGTACTACTCTCTTTCAAGACATCAGAATCAGGGATTAAAAAGTTCCTCTCTTTACTGGAACCCAGTCATAACAGACTGATCCAGAAACACATCTGCCTCTGAAGGTCCTTTATTTCTAGTTGGAGATGAAAAAACCACAACCCACCATAATTTACAGCTTGTGATGGGTTGAGCCTGCCCAGCAGCCTATATGGCTGCTCACCCACTTGCTGCCTCCCCTGGGAGCAGGAGAAAGGACAAAGTAACAAGAACAAACAAAAGCAAGAAAACTCAGGTGTCAAGTTTTGTAAACAATTACTGAAGGAAAGAGAGGTGAGCTTAAAAAGCAAAAAAGAAAGAAAAAAAGCAAAGAACTCATCACCTCCCAGAAACGGGTGAAACTCATCAAAACTGACACCCAGCCAGGCCCTGAGTAATAATCACCTTGGAAAACCATCAACCCCCACCTCCTCTTCCTTGCTCTACCTCCTACTTATGCTGCTGAGTATGACATTTTACTGTATGGAGTATTCCTTTGGCCAATTCAGGTCAGCTGTCCAGCTGTGTCCTGTGGGAATGCCGGCTGGGATGAATGGTGGTTTAGCCTTGACAGCATATACAGGAGGCATCAACCTGAGACCATGGGTAACAGGATACTGAAAAAGTGGTATCTAGTCAGGTCATGGCAAGAAGAGTGTGGTCATGGGAGTCAATACATTAACAGAACTATTCTATATTAGGTGATGTTTCTGGTTCTTGCTCTCAGTTGGTTTGGAATCTGTCACATATAAGGTCATGTTCTGAGTTCGCGCTCGTGATTGGACCCCTGCCCTTAGAATACCTCTGTATGTTCTTATGTTCACCACGTCCCCATCTTAGGATCTTGGCCCTCAGACTGCACGATTTCTGCATTTGTTATTTTGCTATTAAAGATCTTTATTTTTGGGCAAGTTCATCGTACCCGTTCCTCTATTTTGCCACATTCCCCCGGCCAAGCCAGACTAGAGATCGCAGAGAGCCGGACTGCGACAAGTGTCCCCTAGCAATCTCATGACCAGTCACAGCTTGCTGGGGCAGGGGGCGGCAGAATGGGGCAAAAAGAAAGCCTTGATGTTGTGCAAGCACTGTCCAGCAATAGCCAAAACACTGTTTTAGCCACCAGTGCAAAGCAAAGGAAGATTCAGACTGCTATGAAAAAAGTCAACTCTGTCCCAGCCAGACCCAAGATACAGGTTATATTTTAAAGCCGTACAAAACCCAATACTTACTGAAACATATTCAGGGATAGAAAGCTGATCTTCAGGAAGAGACTTTAGCTTCTCATAGCATTCATCTGTTAATTCTAAGTCTCGCAAGCTACGACGGATGTCTCCAGCCCTCTCCCTCAACTGATGATTTGTTTCCTCCAGTTGCTTCTGTCTCAATAAAATAGTTTCCATTTCTTGCTTCATTAGAGCCTGATGTTTCCTTCAAGATGGATTTGAAAACAGAAGATATCAGGTAATAAGTAACACAAGCGACAAAGCTTCACAATACCCTGGCAAAGAAGTGAGTTCTGCTCATTTTGTAGAGGGAAAAATTTACAAAGATTAGGTAATTAGTGGCAGAATGTATACCACCATGGTTAAACAGTCATATCAGATTGTCTTTAACAGAAGATAACTGCCTCACCTCTGACAGATGGGAATACAATACACACCCCCTAACCCAAGACACAGATACAGTATATATAAAAAGCCAGGAACTTTATAGTCATTGACAACACAAAAATGAATCTGAGAATAGACAATCTCCACATATGCTGACTTGAATTTACAAACTAAACTTAATTTACCAATTAAAAGGTTAAAAACCTAAAAAAGCAGAATCTATTTCCACTCAAACCCAAGGAGCTGGTAAATCACTTGAACTTGGGTCTTACCAAGTTTCAGCATAGGCACAGTCATACCAACCCTTAATTTTCTAACCACTGTACATACAAAGTTGGAGTCCTTTATTAAAAAAACAAACAGCAACAAACCAGCCACTACTACAACAGAACAAGCAGCCTTACTTCCAGCCTTAAAACACCATCACTACTATTATCATCAGTGATAAAGTTTTATAAAGCAAGAGAAACTGCACATGAGTTAATGATGTTAAGAATTGTTTTATTTAAATCAAAGACAATTAACCTACTTTTTAAAATTATTTTTTAGCTGCAACTCTTGAAAACATTCAAATCACTCTTTAAAACATGGTCATTTCTGCGTTACTTAAAAAGGAATAAAAAAATATTAACTAGTACTATAAGGCCACATCTACCCTACTGGTAGGGTACAGGTAACAGGAAGTCTGAGGTCAGCAAAGCAATCACACAAGGACACACTCCATGGTTTGTACAATTCCATTATGTGAGGATGAAAAGTGAAATAGAAGACTGACAAGAAAACTAATGAAAAGATTGGGAAAAGTAGTTTAACTTTTTTATGCCTATTAATAACGGCTTGCACATCAGTACTTTTTTTACTAAGCTCTCCTTAGAAAACTCAAGTATGGCCAGCATAAAATTATTCCACTCTGGTGCATCTAAGAGTGACAAACGTTCTTCTGACCATAAGCTGCTCTCAGTCAAAAGATGTTGATGGAACTAATCTCAGGTATGGCTCCACATCCCTGAATCTGCTGTAGCCTTACTACAGAATAGGACCTGGAAGTAGTCACATTCCATAAGCTCTGCTTTAACATGAGACTGTGTAAGTATTGCTCTTCCTTTACAGGTATGGAGATACTCAATTGACAAAGTGGTTTGGAGAAGCCTGCTAGCCAGTCTATTTTTCAGGTTAATTCCAAATATTTCAGAAAAACAAAATGGAAAGTGAGGCTCTACATCATCAATCAAAAGCATTTCTGACAAATAAGAAGTACTAATGGAAAAGCTAAACATTATGCACTTACCTTTCCCAAGTCTTCTACGCTGCAATTATTAAAAATTCTGTTTAAATTGATGGAAATACTGTCACCTCTGCCTAGTCCTTTTGCTCTTTACTGGTTTTAAGAACACTTTTAGTACCTCTTCCTACTAAATTTTGAATTTAGGTAACATAAAACCAAGCCAAAACTTCAGCCAGTGAGAGCTGAATTTAAATTTACTTATATGTAAATTAAATACGCAAATTCAATTTTTAAAATGAAAACACTAATATAATCTGCAAAAGAAAACCTATTCCTGCAGCTAAAAATTATCTGTCTCTGTTAATAACTTATTGACACAAATACAAATTAATTCACAAATTTTTTAAAGATGAAGTTCTTAATTTTACTTCCATCATACCTGGCATCTTCTTGCTGTAATGCCAACTGACTATCCAGTCGTAAAGACAACAGCTGCTTTTGATGGATTGCATCATTAAGCTTCTCCTCTAGCTCCTCAATCTAAATATAAAGAATGTGAGTATGAAACAAAGTAAGTTACCATATTAATTTTTAAAAAATATTTTACAGAAAGAACAAGCTGAAATAAAAATATGAAGATCCCAATGCTGTGGGCAGTGCAATAATGGCTGTCTAACAAGACCTCTAAATACACTAGGGCTTCAGAATATGATATGGACTTTGTCCCAGTGAGCTAAAAATAAAGAAAGGCTTAGTTCTTGAATCGGTCTTTTTCAGACAAATAGCTATTTGTTCAACTAATTTCAAGTTAGGCTTAAACTCAGAGCAGAAAGCAAAAAAAAACCAGTTCACATATAGTATGTTGTAAAAACGAACTGCACACAAATGTGGCAATGTTTTTACACCTGTCTAAATTTCATGCATCTTTGTGTAAGCTGTATAAAATATCTACTGTTAGGATGTTGGTATATTCTATCCCTATCTTCATTAGCAAATCATCGAAGAGTATTCACATCACCTTTTCTAGTACTCCACAAGTTCAGGTTCAGAGCCCCGTTATGCTACTAACATGAGTGACAAAATTATTCATCATTTCTGAAAGAAAACAGGTGTTTTTCCTTTGTATTCCAGAAAGGAAAAACTAATTAGATCCTCCCTTACTTATTTATAAGTAAAATGACTGAACAAGTCAGCTAAGCTTTCCGTATCTTTGTTTCCCCTTCTTCTCATTAAAGAACACAAAAAAAAACCACACCAAGAAAACCCCCAAAACAACTAAGTAGTTCTCCATCATGTAATTCAAAGAAATTCTTTTCAGAACAGAACTTTCTATCATACTCTAAAGCACCAAAAATCAAGAAAAGATTACATAATGAAAGGAGAAACGCTACTTACCTTGGTCAAATATTCAACTTTCAAGTTGTCAATCATCAAGTTTTTTTGCGATAATTCTATTTTAAGAAGCTGAAGATTATGGAGCAACTCCTTCCGTTCAATTAGCTGCTTAGTGATTTTTACAGTACCTTCTCTCTCTTCAGAGGAAGAAACATCATCAGTTGGTACTGTGGTTTCCAAGCTGATATCCTCAGATTCCAAGGAACTAGAAACGTTTACTTTCTTGATTACCTTAGAGCTTTTATGTGACATTTTCTTCCACTACTTGCAAAGCTTTTTTAAGCTATACTTTGAGAGGAGTCCCCTGAAGAAACAACTGCAAGAATCAAAACAATTAAATGAAATGCCATTATGAAAAACTAAGCACTACATTAGACCACTAAGTAAGTGATGCTTCTCAGTATCACTTTTTTTTTCACCCAAGAAAACACTTTGAGAAGCTCTGGAGGGCTGCTTGCCTGAGTACCTTCTTCCTGAACAATCATTATCAAGCATTTTGACCACAATAAGCTAAACACCAGTGTGAACACCAGTGTGAATCTAGCTTACTTGTATGATGCTACAGTTAAATAAAGATATGGACGTTGTCAAAAGCACATGCACAGGAAACTCCCGAGACCCACGAGGCCTATACAGTGCCCTCTAAGAGATATAACACGACTTACTGGAGAAAACGGTAAAGGAATACTTTGATCACAGAATCACATAGATTGGAAAAGACCTCCGAGATCACTGTGTCCAACCTACAACTATCTCCTCGTCAACTCCACTATGGCACTCAGTGCCATGCTCAGTCTTTCCTTAAGCACTTCAAGCGATGGTGACTCCACCACCCCCCTTGGCAGCGTATTCCAATGCCTAACCACCCTTTCTATTTAGAAAATCTACCTAATATCCAACCTTAAACTCCCCTGGTGCAGCTTGAGGCTTTGTCCTCTTATCCTACGGCTGGGTGCCTGGGAGGAGAGGCCAGCTCCCTGGCTACAAGGCCCTTTCAAACCTTGCTGGCCTTTGCCTTCTCAGCAGCAGCAGCAGCTGCACTATTCTTGCCAGGCTGGTTAACCCAGCAGCCACATGCACTTTTACAACGACCACAGACACCTGGCACAGACCATGGCTGCTACTTACAGGCGGCGCTGCTCAGAGCCCAGCAGGGAGAGGAGACGCCGCGCTCGGAGCCTGGGCCAGCGACAGCCGGGCTGCCCTCCGGGGCCACCACCACCGCCTTCCTTCCTCACAGCAGCCAGGGGCAGCTCGGGAAGAGGGGACACTGTTCGTCCCGCAGGATGCTCGGAGCTGCGGACGGCAGCGGGCAGCTGCCCAAGCGGAAACTTGGCAGCGGCGGGGGTCGAGGGGCAGCAGCCCTGGCCGAGGCGAGGCG
>VZSE01001853.1:738058-775752 GCA_013398275.1 Promerops cafer | reverse complement strand
CCGCCTCTGCGCCCCCGCCGCGCCCGGCACCGGCACCGGGGGCGCGCCCGGGCTGGAGGCGCGGCCCAGCGGCCCCGCCAGCAGCCTCTGCCCCGGGCCCCACTTTCTCCTGCCCGACACCAACCTGCTCCTGCACCAGGTGAGCGCCTCCGGGAGAAAGGGACGGATGGCGTGGCCGCCTCAGCGCTGGGGAGGGCCCGCCGCTGCCTTCCTCTGAGCCCGGCCGGGCTCCATGTGGAGGCTCAAGCCTTCTGTGCGCCGGCCTTGTTAAAATCCCTGTGGGTATCAGTTTCCGTGTGGGTTCTGGCAGCGCGCTGCAGGCATGGCACCTCCCGTGTTTCTTGTGGCTGCTTGATCCCTGCCTGGGCAGTCTTGTCTTTCCCTGCCAGCTCCTGAGAAGGCTGCAGCATCAGCGAACTTGGTCTGGTCTTCGACTGTGTTCCAGTTTCGTGGGGGAGAGTGTGTGTGGGGTTTTTTGTTTGTTTTCTTTTGTGGCTTTCTTTTTTGTTGTTGTTTTGTTGGTTTGGCTTTTGTGGTTTCTTTTTTTGCTGCCTGAATTGTAGGAATAAAGGACAATAATTCTTTATTTATTACTTTTGTTCGTTGTGGTCTGATATGGGAATGAAAATTCAAGCAGAGAAAGTTGGTGGACTCTGAAGTGGCGATTGGGATCAGGTCGTCACTGAATTTTTGGATCTTCTGTGGTCGCTGAATTTTTCTAAATGCCTCTTCTATTTTTCAGGGTGTAGGTTTAGATTCTTTATACTGTGATGTTGATTTCATGTAATGAAAGAAGGTGTGAAATCATCCCATGTACAACTCTGGAAGCCCAGGGCAACTTTACTCTGCAGCCCATCAATAGCTAGCAAACGTTTGAGTCTGAGCAGGGCAGACAGTAGACTTTGAGGCTGAGAGGAATTCCCAAGCTTGATGTTTAGCTTTGTTCTTTCATTGTTTTTGTATACCTCTGTAGAAGGTAGAACAGCCCTGTGCACACATTGGAGACTGTAACTAATTCATGAATCCTAACATGGAGTACTCTGGAGAGGGGCACAACACTTGAGTGTTTTAGCAGAGATCCCAAAAGGATTTTCATCCCAAAACAGCAGGTCAGGGGATGTTTTCAGCCTCTTACAAGTGGACTTCTTGGTGTCTGCTAGTAAAACTTGTATGTGTGTCCTATAGAATGCTCTGAGAATGTGCTAAGGTGTGCTGACATAAACCAGAGAAGTGGGGATTAGGAAGCCTTGGTAATGTAGGGAAAGGTTTTGCCTAAAAACTGAAACAGTTTTGCCACAGTAAGACTTGGCCTGGTGCTTCAGCATATGCATAGAATAATGCTGGATTTCTTCCCTTATGAACATGGTTCTAAATATTTCAGATCGTGTAAACACCAGGTTCACAGGAGCTTGGTCTGGTATTGCTTTTAATTCTTTTAGCTATGCCCTCTAGAGCATTACTGCTGTCTCATTTTGCAGGTGGGTTTGCACAGTTTCTTGCCATGAGGTTAGGAAGTGAAGCTGCCATCTTGTTCTCCCAACAGATTACATGGATTTCTAGTGTATATTTATTTCTCCGTCTTGATGTCAGGAGTTGGCAAAGAAAAGTGCTGAAAAATTTAACAAAATTCCTTAAAAAAGAAAAAGGTCTTTCAAAAGCAAAGAGCAGCTCGCAGAATTCCCATTGATTTGACTCCATGGAAATTAACATTTCAGTTTAACAGTCGGTTTCTGGAGAACCTAAGCCTACACATGCCATGGGCACGTCAGCTGTGTAGGACTAGTTGGGTACCATTTTATGGCTTGCATTCCTCACAAAGGCAGACAGCCTGTATATTACGTTAGATTTCTGTCAGATTGTGCATAGTTGCATTTTGTTTACTAAGGGTAAATTTCATGGGAGCCCATTTTATGGAAGCAAAGTTTGTAGTGTACACTTGGCCTTACATTTGTTTGGAATCCTGCACACACTGGGGGTGAATTTGTTGGAAATCAGAATAAGTTCTTATCTTCACTCCAGGTCACAAAGAGGCTGGAAAATCCTATTTGACTTTTTTTTTCCCACAAGGAGGAGAAAGCAACTTAATACACTGTTCAGTTTCCCAGTGGTGAGAGAAGAAGGCAGAAGGAGTGCCACTCATTATTCATGTCAGCTTTTCATGTATTAGCCAAAGAAATATTTCAAGTCCTGTTATTGGAAGGAATTAAACAATCATTTTGATTCATTTCCATTTTGTTCCTCAGATTGATATCCTTGAAGATCCTGTTATTAAGAATGTCATTGTGCTGCAGACAGTCCTACAGGAAGTCAGGAATCGGAGTGCACCAGTGTACAAGCGAATTAGGGACGTGATTCAAAACCCAGAAAAACATTTCTATTCTTTCACCAATGAGCATCACAGGTAAGGGGTGGAATGGGGCATAATAAAGTTGTACTGATATCCAGTAAGAGAAAGTGGGAAACAGAACTGGAATGTGTGGGTTGGAAGAAAAATTAGACTGGTGTCATAGAGCTGTATATTTCTAAGGAATACTGTTGGGAAATATTGGGTGTTCCAGGAGCTTTTCTGTTTACAGTTAGTATAAATTCATATATATTATGAAAAGGGGGTTAGAATATTGAATAAGCTTTGCAGACAGCACTGTTATCTTGAGCAATAGGGTACTGATTTTCCATTTTAGTGTCCCTTTTAAACATATTCCAATGCATTATCAATAGTGTCAGTTTAGTCTGTAGCAGAATTCAAAAATCCATTAAGTTAGTGACAGAAAGCTCTAAGAAATTGAGATCTTAGAGCATCCATGGATGGCGCATTATTTTGCCTTTATTTGTGCTCACAATTAGTTTCCAGTATGGCAGTATCATAGTTCTAGGAATCTTGAATCCATGGTTTTAACAGCTTGAATGCAAACCTCTTCAATTGTCTGTGAGAAAGTTGTATTAGAAATTAACACTGTTCCTATTTTCCTTTACCCATGTCTCCTGGCCCTTCAGTGGCCTAATGAGCGTTACATATGTTACAAAAATTGGTACAGTTATGATTCTTTTGGCCTAACAGCCTTGATCTTGTTTGTCTGAAAATTTTAAGTATAGATGGATGCTGGGATTTGTTTTGGTTTGTCAAACACTGCCTTTTGTTTTTAAAATTTATTTAGAGAAACGTACATAGAGCAAAAGCGGGGAGAAACTTCTAATGACCGCAATGACAGAGCCATTCGGGTAGCAGTGAAATGGTACAATGAACACTTGAAGGAAATAGAAGATGAGGAAAAGATTCAGGTTATCTTTTTAACAAATGACAGAACTAATAAAGAGAAAGCTCTGGAGGAAGGAATAACTGCTTATACATGTAAGTGAAGTAATAGGTATGTTTAATTTATTGCTCAAATAAACTGAGCAGTCACTTCATACAGAAATCCCATGCATCTCTTGCATAAATATTTATGTGTGTGCTTTTGTAGGCGAGGAGTATATAAAAAGCTTGACAGCTAATCCTGAGCTTGTGGATCGTCTTGCTTGTGTATCTGATGAAGGGGTATGTTTTTATTTTCTTTTTAAGTAATAAATTGATCACAAATGGCTTGCAGTATAATACTGCGTACTGTATGTCAGGGTACTGGCATCAGTTTAGAATACAAGGAGTCTGGACTTTATTACCATTTTGGCAATTTAACTTTTTGACAACTGAAAAGTAAAAAGGAAATATTGCAGCTATTTTCAGTTCTGCTTATATGCCTATTAGTATGTATCTTGTTATCTGTAAAAAGCCAGTTGCTTTAGATAACTGTTATAAAGATGAGAATAGTAACAGTTGGTTGAATAAAGCATATAAATGAGAAACAATTGGAACAAAATGAAAACAAGATGTATCGCAGACAATTTAGATCTTTGTTTTATGTCTGCTGGAAAATCTCTGGTAAGTTATTGATCAAAAGTGTTTTCATTTGGTGATTAGTTAAGTTGACATAAATGCAGGCTGCAGCTCAAAGATGAGCTACATCCTCTTCTACTCTTGTGCTTTGTGTTTATCAGAATCAAGATTCATATGTTCACATACAACTGATACAGCTGAACACTCACCACTGAAATGGGGAAGTTAATTTCATCAGAGTTAGTTTTAACAGAGTAGAGCTCTATGCAAGAGTGGTAAGAAAGTGGAGGGCTCAGGTATTCTCAGCAGTTAACTGTAGATCATTTGAGTGGAAGCAATTGTCTGACTGCTCCGAAGTTTGGTCACAGTAATGTATTTTCATAATGCTTCCTATAGCTTACAGTATATACACTGTGTGCCATACTCTTTACTACACTAGTATTTTCTTTGTTAAGTATCTGTTTAGTCACTATATACAAATCAACATAAAATTGTGCAGTATGTTTTTAAGTAACTGCGGGAAAATAGGAAAAGTTCCTGGAATTGCCACGTTTTTATCCTTTTGTTGCTTCTTTAGAAAAAGTACTGCTTAATAATAGTTTTCCATTATTGTGCATGTTCATTCATACAGTTACAATTAGGGAGTTTGTTAGCTTGAGTGTTTAATGTTCCCGAGTTCTATTTTGAAATTAACATGAATATAAAATACTGAAAATTTCCTGTCCTATTTTTCTTTTTTTCTAAAGAAAGAAATAGAAGGTGGAAAAATAATATTCCCAGAACATATTCCTCTTAGCAAATTGCAGCAAGGAATAAAATCTGGTATGTACCTCCAAGGAACTTACAGGGCAAACAGGGAGAATTATCTTGAAGCTACAGTTTGGGTTCATGGAGATGCTGAAGAAAACAAAGAGGTGAGTTTTAATTTTACCTCCATGCTCTAAACTTTAACTAGCCTTAGTAATGACTTAAAATTTAATTCTTTCATGGTGACGTATGTTAAAATGGAGCATATTAGTAATTTTTTACCCTTCTGGTTTTTTTCTGATGTTTGTGGTGATGTCTTCATTTTTTTATTTGTATGGATATAGACTCCTGAAATGCTGACTGTGCTCTTTTTGGAAAAAGAATAATGTATTTAAAATTAGAGTTTGATAAAGTAATTGGTAAAATAAAGATGAATCTTGGTTGTTAATAGTTTTTCAATTGACTTCTTAACAGTTTTGAAAATCAATTTGAAATATATGGTGAAAGACAAAGGAACAAGTGAGTAGGAAGATTTTCAGGAAAAAAGCAGTCATGAGCCCTTGTGGGGTTCTCCTGCTTTGTTTGCCCCTGCTCTTTTCCTGCCTGGTAGAGGGGCTGTTACCCACCCAGCAGTTAATCCGTCTGTCTGCCTGCTGGATTCTCAGTTGGTGCAGCTGTACAGACGCTGTTTCCAAGCAGTGGCAGTTGTCTCCTCCCTCCCTATTTGTGGCAGCTGGAAGTGCTTCTCTTGTCTCTCTCTTGTTCCTCTTTCTCAGTATGTGGAATCCTCTATCCTGCAAAAATAGGATTGTCTGACTTAATTTTAAAAAAACTCCAAAAACCAGGGGGAAAACATATTTCTTATAGAAGCAATTGGAATCTTGAAATAAGATCATCCGTACTGTAAGAAACCTTGGCAGAGGAAAAAAGTGCATCACAAACATATTTCAAAATGTTCTTTGGAATGTAGAGCCTATCTTATATCTGTTACACTGCTCTAGATTTGGGTCTTCTGTTTTCATCATCTTGAATATTTGCATTTCCATTTTGTTTTCTAAAAAAATCCAGATAATTATACAGGGACTGAAACATTTAAACCGAGCAATTCATGAAGATGTTGTAGCCGTGGAGCTGTTGGCAAAAGATGAATGGGTGGCACCATCCTCAGTGGTCTTGCAAGACGATGGCCAGAATGAAGAGGACATTGAAAATGAAGAAGAGAAAGAAAACATTGTATGAAAGAAGTAATTCTATTTTACTGTGGTGTTACAAAAGATGAAATCTGTGGTACCCTGACAGTGTTAGGCTTTAGATTTATGTATCCTCTTTATAAAATGTGAATACAGGAATCATAAAACTGAATTGTAGTTGTACAGTTGTGTTGAATACATGATGGTGGATAAAATGGATCATTTTCAATTAGTCTCTGCTAAAAATTCCCACATTACTTTATTAAGCTTAATGAATCCGAACGTTACTGAGTGGTAGTCATGTAATAATGTAAATCTGTATTTACTGATATGCAGATTGGGATTTGTTAGAGTAGGTGTTGTATCATGCTGAGAGTCACCTTTTATAGGCAATACATACATTTGGAACCTGTTTTAAAATACTTTTGGGTCTTGTGGTAATTCCACTTAATGTGCATGCAGTGCACACGCATGTGTGCCCTGTACAAGAAGGTAATTTCTTCAAAAATCATCTTTCCACTGAATTTCATGGGAATGTTTTTTAATAATTATGTGGAGAATTACTGGGGAATTTTCAGGCAGTGTAAAAGGACTCCAAAAAATTAAAATAATAGATTGTAAAATAACATGGAAAATGTTATTTGTTTGGGTTTTCTTAATGGACATCCTTTCAGAAAAATAAAGAACAGCAGAAAAAGACTTCAGAACGCTGTCTTCTCCCACTGTCTCTGCTAAGTCACATCACATACTGAAAATATTAAAAGCCGTGCAAAGAACATGGAGGCACAGGAGGTTCTATTTATGAAGTCATAATAGAATTTATGTCCTTATAATGAGTTGCAAAATGTTGCTACTAAGTTTTAAGTTACCTACTTTAATTGAACATGAGTTCAGACAATTTTGTATTTTTAACCTTTGTCCTACCAGCTGAAGACTTCCATTAACAAGGACATGCTGAGGCCTACGGGAAGAGTAGTGGGCATTATAAAACGGAACTGGCGGCCGTATTGTGGGATGCTTTCCAAGTCACAGATCAAAGAGGTGAGGAAATAATCCACTTATTCTAAGTGCAGGGTTGGGTTTTTTTTCTTTATTTGGAAATTAATTGTTCCTTTTTCTGGTTGTTCATAGGCAAGGCGCCATTTGTTTACACCAGCTGATCGCAGAATTCCTCGCATTCGAATAGAAACCAGACAAGCAGATACATTGGAAGGGCAAAGAATAATTGTTGCCATTGATGGTTGGCCCAGGAATTCCAGGTATCCTAATGTAAGTTCAGGCATTTTCTTCTGAACTTTTTACTATCTGATTTTTTGTGTTTCTTAGGTAAAATATTTATTGTCTGCAACACTGAGTAACTGCAAACAGTGTTGAGATGAGGTTTAAATTCTTTGAGTGCCATTTGATGGTGCAAATTAAGGACGTCCCTAAATTATTTAATTTGCACTTTTGTATGGGGTTATCATATTTAAAAAACTTACTCATATAGTTCTGCATTGCAACATATATGTGCTGCTTAAGCTGCTTATATAGACGAACCAGGGACTTGCATCTGGGTTCCTAGAAATGCAAATCTTTTGCTCTGATTTTGCTCATTCGCACATACCAATCACTGTTCTAGCAGATACTTTACAAATGCACCCAATGCAATCAAATTGCCAGTGGGGTAAAAGTAGTTAAAAGTTCAGTGTAAATAACAGAGGCTGTATGAGAAACTGAGGTCACTGCCTTCCATTTGTACTGAACACTAGCCAGGTTTTGAAGAGTCTTCCAGTGGCTTGTGTGGGAATGCACAGCTTGTATTGAAGCAGAGCACAGGTGTCTCCTGCTAGTTTAGAGAAATGAAGGGAACATGGAATATACGGACGAAGCATTAAGACAAAGCATTATTGCAGAGAAGTGAGGAAGAAGGCAGAGTTGATACGGTAATAGGGTGCGAGATGTGTGGCACAAGGCAAACCCATAGAAAAATGAGAGCTTATTAGTTCTGCTGCTTTTGCAGCCATGGTTTTTCCTTCCTGCAAAAAAGATTTCACGTTTATATGTTTTGGAATCTTAATTGTGGAGAATTTAGAGCCATTCTAAGAAAAGAGTCTGGATGGACTCGGTTCAGACTTACTGAATCAAATAAATGTTTAAAATAAAATTTCTCTTAAAGATGAGAAAGTTAACCAAATTAAAAAAGATTGCTTTTATTTTATAGTTTAATACAAGTTTAATAACCTAAGGGTTAATGTTCTTAAATACTTTTTTTTGGACAAATGGTATTGCTTGATGTGTGTGTATGTACCTATATTATTCCTCAGGGTCATTTTGTAAAGAATTTGGGAAGCGCTGGAGATAAAGAGACAGAGACAGAAGTTCTTCTGCTTGAACATGATGTCCCTCACCAGGCTTTTTCCCAGGCTGTCCTTAGTTTCCTACCAAAAATGCCATGGAGCATTACAGAAGAGGTAATAATTTGTAAATTACAGTAGTAATTACTGTGCCTTCCCCTTTAATGCAAACTGTGACCTTGTTGAAGATGCCAGTGCACCAGAAGTAGACAAGAAATGTTGTCCAGGACCGTTCTGTCTTAGTGGGAACTTTCAGCTGGATTTCCTATGGAAACAAGACCCCTTCAAGCTTTTGCGTTTTGGCAGAAACTGCATTTGTTGCAGATAAATATTTTGAGATAAAGATGATACTACAGGTTTTGTTAAAGAATATAAAGATAAAAGAAGGTTTTTTGCAAAGGTGAGAGAGAGCTATTTTGCAAGGATAGATACTGCAAAGTGTGCAATTCCTTTCAGTTATCTAGACATCTAAGCCTTAGAAAGCTAGACTTGAGAGCAGTCATATCCAAGAAAAGTCATTCAGCTGGACATCAATCAAAATTTCACTTTAGGAAATCTGTATTCCTCATACTGCTAATTCTAAGATTGTGGTGACTATGGTTGTGTTCTGATTCCCTTCCTCATTTCTGTAAAACAAAAACTAATTTAGTACTTAATCTTCTGTATTGTTTTTTCTATCGTTGTTTCTGCATATCTGTTTTGATCTTGTCATAAAACAAACAAACAAACCAACTGCCCAAAACAAAATAAACATTCTGAAAATACTTGGTTGCTGGGGAAAATCTTATGTAATGTGCCCTTCTCAAATGATCAGTTTTACTTGGAAAAGGAAGGTGTTCTTGAAAATGATTTTTTGTTTCTTTTAAATTTCAGGATATGAAACACAGGGAGGACTTAAGGCATCTGAATGTTTGTAGTGTCGATCCTCCTGGTTGTACAGATATTGATGATGCATTACATTGTAGAGAAATAGGAAATGGAAATCTAGAGGTATTGTATCAATCTAGTAATTTATTTACTTGCTACTTCTTTTATTTTACAAACAGTGCCGTAGTGGTAAATGACACGTGCAAAGCTCCAGATCCGTTATAAATAAATTAATGGTATTTGCACAGCTGCAAGATGGTAATAAAAAAGGGAGTTGATTTGCATCAGGTCAGTGTCAAAAGTGGGGATTTAGTGTCTTCTAAATTCACCCTGCTTTATCTTCATTTGGCATGAGAATTTAACATAAGATTTATTTACTGCTTTAGGTAAGTATTATAAACAAGGATATTTACAGCTAGGATAAGGAATTATGAGGAAAAAAAAAGCTATGCTACTGCTGTAATGCCTGTGGAGTTATTTTATTTTTAAAAAGGCAGTAAAAAGCTACAGGCTTAACACCAGCTCTCTCCTTACTCCCTTATATCTGATTCAGTCAGATTGTCTTCTTTAGAAATTAATTTGGAATTGTAATAGTAGGGTGTGCCAGAATGGAAGGTGCAGCAAACAGATAAGCAGAAACAAATTTGCAGTGAGTCTTGAAGAACATGAAAGAGGTTATTTGGGCCCTCAAATAAAAGTTGCATTGGTTATGAATATAACTTACCCCTCAATGTACAAATGCCCTTTTTTTGTGTAATTGCTACAACTGTTCACTTTTTAATATTAGAATGATAGGTTTTAACTATTCTTATTACGAAATATGGGAGCTGCTGAAAGGAACTGGGAATGGATAAACTGGTTTGTAAAAATGTGGGAAAGTTTCACTCTGAGAACTGTTTCTGTTTCATGAGGTGCATAATGTGATGCTTGTTTTTTAGGTCGGTGTACATATTGCAGATGTCAGTCATTTTATTCGCCCAGGAAATGCTTTGGATGAGGAGTCAGTGAAAAGAGGAACAACAGTGTATCTGTGTGAAAAAGTAATTGTTTTCTACACCTTTTGCAGGATTAAGTGGTTGGATTTTCATTGCTTTCTTCTTTTATTTGTTGGGAGTGGAGACATTCTCTCTGAACTAAGGAGAAAAAAAGTAGACAATTAGTCCAAGACAATTTTATTTTCTGTCCTATCTTTTAAAAGCCACTATCTGAACAATATCCCATTCAACACTGGTTTGAAGCATTATTAGCATATGGTTCTGAAACTCGAATGCAGTTTTAATTCCAAACTGAAACTGAAGAAGTGGCCTGGTTTTGCCTTTTCCATTGGTTTTTACGTTTTTTGTGATTGCTAAACCTTTGAAGGTTCCTATGATTTGCATTCATTAACACTGTAGACTTAGTCCCGGTTATTTCATCCAGACCATGATTTCTTTTCAGAAATCACTGGTACTAAAAGATGATAACTAAAATGAATCTTGGAATGAATTTTCTTAAAGTGGCTTACTTTTCTTTCAGTAATCTGAGCTTTTTTGGCAAAAAAAAAATTATCTGCAAGCTTTTATTATATTAAAAATCAGGAAGTTAAAATACTAACTTATAAAGTACCGATTTTTATTCTTTACTTTGCAGAGGATTGATATGGTTCCAGAGCTACTTAGTTCCAACTTATGCTCTCTGAGATCTAATGTGGACAGGTATATGTATATGATCCATACTTTGATCCTGGCAAGAAACTACAGTTGTTTATGTAGGGATTTTAACAGATTTTCCCCTCTTCCTCTCTCTCTCTCTCTCTCTCTCTCTCTCTCTCTCTCTCTCTCTTTCTCTCATAGGCTTGCATTTTCATGCATATGGGAAATGAACCATAAGGCTGAAATTCTAAAAACCAGATTTACAAAGAGTATTATTAATTCCAAGGTAAGTCATGTAAATATTACAGGTAAATTCTGAAATAAAAAGCTGTGAACTCTATTATAAAAACAATTATCAACAGACTTGATAATAAAGGTTTCTTTCTGATTAATGATTTATATTTTATTAGAATTAGAAAGTGGTGCTGAAATACTAAAAACAAAGAAAATGTTTGATTCTTCAGTGTTCTTCTCAGGCTCTAAGGCTGCAGTGTTTATGTGTGCAGTTACTGTGTGTTTGATGCATATAGGACACGGCTGATACGTTAATTACGTAGATACGTTAATTAATCACGGCTAATCAGTTAAATTCAGTGGATTCTGTAGATGTTCAATACATTTCTGAAAATTAGACTTCCAATGTAGAAAACACATGTGATCAGCAAAAAATACCCCACTGTAAATGCCTGGTCTATCTTAATATCTTGCATAGATCTGTCCTCATTTGTCCCATTATTCTTTGTGAATAACAAGCATTTAGGTATTGAATGTAAAGCTTTGTGTTATTGTGAACCAAGTTGCGACAGCAAGCTGCACGTTCTGGGAGACAGAAAGAACTATGGGGGTTTTTTGAGTGTTCAATTATGTATCATGATGTCTGGTTTTTTTAACCTCTTCAAGGCTTCTCTTACATATGCTGAAGCACAGATGAGAATTGATTCAGCAACAATGAATGATGATATTACTACCAGCTTACGTAGGCTAAACAAATTAGCAAAAATTCTGAAGAAGAAAAGAATTGATAAAGGGTAAGCCATGCAGTGTCCCTGCTACCTTTTCCCCCACTTTTTTTCTGACTGTTCTTGCTGTCAAAATACATTATGGGTCTGTGTCCATTTTTCTAGTGAAAATCTTGTGAAAAAGAAGTATTTTGCCATTTTGATTTACATAAGAATGCTTTTCCTTATTTCCCAAAATATATAAACTTGGGATATTAACTTTTTCTTCACCAGATCAAACAATATAGATCTCACAGAGTCATCAAGCATAATTAGAGGAGTAGCATTTTAAATTTTAGGAGCTTCTATGGTGTGTATTTGCATGACATTTCCTGCAAATTTGAACATTAATTCCACAATTTTATTTTTAATTTTTGCTAATTTTAAATTATAGCGTCATGGTAACCCCTGATGACGTTACAGGCTTGCAGCTCAGCTGCTCTGCCTGCTTTACTGTAATTTTTTAATACCACTTACTGTCTTGCAGAGCCTTGACACTTGCGTCACCAGAAGTTCGTTTCCACATGGACAGTGAAACTCATGATCCTATTGATCTGCAGACTAAGGAGCTGAAGTATGCATTTTATTTGTTAGTTAATTCAGGGAAGGGATGGAATTAAAGATGTGTTTTAAGTAGCAATATTCAGTTAATAGTGTACAAAGTTCCTGTAACAGTCCAGTCAGTCATAGAATTAGAAGATGGTTTGAGGTGGGAGGGTCCTTGAAAGCCTGCCTAGTTCTAACCCCCCTGCTATGGGTCCAGACATTTCCCATGAGACGAGGTTGCTTAAAGCCCCACCCAGCCTGGACTTGAACACTTCCAATGAGAGAGCATCCACAACTTCTTTGGTCAAGCTGATCCTCAGAAAGAGAATTCCTTTATTTTACTGCAGTATTTATTTAGCGAGTCTTGAACTCTATGCTTCATATGTGAACTTCTTAGGAAGAAGTCAAGAGGGTTTATCTGTTGGTCTTCTCAGGCATTTTAATGAGAATTTTTCTTTAATTTGATGTTTTAGAATATTTCAGGATTTTTTTTTCTTCTGACTCAATATTTGTATCTTTATAAGCATTGTTTTTAGTTCTAAAATTGCTTGCCTACTTGCTGTTCAAAACCACTAGTTAATATTATATAACATTGTTAGGATGGTGGAATGTTTCTTCACTAGGCACTCAAATGTCTAATGCTTTTCTAACAATATAAAATACTTATCTTGATAGAGAGACAAATTCCATGGTTGAAGAATTCATGTTGCTTGCCAATATTTCTGTGGCACAAAAAATTTATGATGAGTTCCCAGAGTTTGCCTTGCTCCGGAAACATCCCGCTCCTCCCCCATCAAATTATGACATCCTTGTAAAGGCTGCAAAGTCCAAGGCAAGTTTTTACCGTGCTAATTAAGTAAATTAATGATGAAAAGCTGTATTTTCTCTCTGGTTGGCCATTTACCTAGGAATAAGGGCTGGAAAGCAGTATTTTAGAAGTGTATCAGCTACACTTTGAAATCCCTGGTATTTGTAGCAGGATAATTGTACCTCTAGGTGAAAGGAAGAATCTTCTGCTTTCTAAAACGTTTCTTAGGTAAAGAAAACATACCACTCTCTTAATTCTTGCTTTGTAGCACCTGTGAGCTGTGAATGTTTCTCCTCTCCAAGTCACATGTGATTTTTGAGACAGTTTTTGGCTTTGGATCATGTACGTTATTGATGTACTTAAAAATTGATCAGTCACGTCAAATAACATGTTTCTCTTAAAGTTGGGAAGTAAGAAAATGTGTTCATAGTTTCCATCTTCTCCATAGTTCAGCTAGAGGTTTATTTAGTCTGAAACAAGTCTAATTTAATTAAGGAGTCTGAACAGAAAAAACTACTTTTCCAGTTTCAGGATCTTCTATTTGAGCTAAACTTGTAATTTTGTAGTTACTGTGATGTACATTCACATTTCCTTTCCCTTCAGCTCTTTCCCCATGCCCTTTTTTTTCCTTAAGGTCAAAAGAGAAACTCCCAAATTCTCTCAGTGTGACATAAATAGACAAGCCTAAACCTAGCCCATTTAATTTTCCACTGCTGTAAAACTGGAATAATGATAATAATTTCATTTGTGTTCTGAAAATTATTTTTAAAGTACTGTTTTATTTGGAAAACTAAATTCCTGTGCATAGGTAAACATTCTTTTAAATAAACAAAACTGACTTTCTACTGCTTTTGACACAACCATCATAATTAGGTATTAATATGCTATATTTATACTTCTTTAATAAAAATGCAATTACCTTACCATAATTTGATCTCTGGATCATACTTCATTTTCAGTGCTGTATGCAATGGAAAGAGCATTCAACTGGTCATGTGATGAAATTTACCTTGTGTTTCTGGAAATTAAAAATGCATTATGTATTTTCACACTACCTGAATTTTCATCAGAAAGCACTGGCAAACAGGGAGAAAAATGTCATACACAGTACTAGTTTTACATTTCACCTTTCCAAGTATACATTGTAATAATTTTGCAGAGGAAATACCATAAAGTCATTACTTACCTTGTGCTTGGATGAGAATCTTTGTGTGACATAATACATAGGGGTTTTTTTACCTTTTCTGATTTAATAAAGGGATAGAAAAATCAAACCAAAGGAAATAAAACCTCATTAATATTGGCATAAAGCATTTCTTAAATCAGAATGGGTGTCTTTTCTGAATTCCTAGGCTACTGACTCAGTATTTCATTTTTTGCATAGTGCACTAGTAATAATGAGGGAGGGACCTGTGCATGGATGGATTTTGTTTGTTTGCTTTTGTAGTAGAAGCATTCCATCATGTTATGAGGTTTTATACCTGTGCCAGTTGCTAAGATTATCCTAGATGTAGCTGTTACATTTCTGGTTATATTCTTAATATTTGCTATTACGTAATACCTGACCTTTTTTGTTTCTTTTCTTCACTCCTTTCAGAATTTGGAAATTAAGACAGATTCAGCAAAGGCTTTAGCTGAATCATTAGACAAAGCTGAATCTCCTACATTCCCCTACCTAAATACACTTCTGCGAATTTTGACCACTCGCTGCATGATGCAAGCTGTTTATTTCTGCTCAGGAATGGATAATGATTTTCATCACTATGGTTTAGCCTCACCTATTTATACTCACTTTACCTCACCTATTAGAAGGTACTTGTATTTTGTTACAAAAGTTTCAGAGAAAATAAATAAGTGATCTATTTGTGAAGAAATTGTGGTCTTGTCCAATTAAAAAAAAAAAAAAGTTTTTGTTCAGCATTAGATTTCAGTTGAAACAGCAGTGGCTTACATGGCGGTCCATCTTTATGTCCACTCCCAGGTTTACTGTCCACAACTCCTAGGGTTTAGTAACATTAAAAAAAATACAAAACACAATAGGAAACATCTCTAATGCATGTCTAGCATAGAAATGCATTTCGGTGTCAGTCAGCAGTAGTCTTAGCCAGAGGCTGAGGTAGAGTTTGCTCAGTCATTTCTGAGAACGGAAACTGTTTAAATTTTGAGGAGACTGTATTTTCCATATGAAAGCATTGGTGATTGGAAACTTGCTATTGGCAGCTGTTGCATGCAATGAAATCATTTTCATCTGACCAAGAAGTCACTGAGTTTTGAAGAAAATAATTGTTATCATGCTCCTTAGAAACATTTCAAGTGAAATCTCTTAGATGTGGATTAAAACTCCTATGCATTTATATGGACAATTTGTGGAACTTCTAGGAGTCCAAATGGTAATTTTTACTTCTTACCAGATATATTAAAAAGTTCCTCACTGAAGTACCAGATATATTAAAATGTTTCTCACTGAAGTACTAGTAAGTTATGTAACAAGAAGTTCAAATGTGATTATGCTTTGCAGATCTATGGCATTGAAATACTATTCTACACTAAATTTGTCTAATTTCATGGGAGAGGGAAGAAGGATTGGCCTAAAATGCCATGGTGAAAAACCATTCTTTAGTACAAAAATACAACTTTGTTTCTGTTTCTTGCACAATAAAGAATTTATCTTAGCAAAGATTATTACAGTATTCTGCCTCTGTAGTGCATCATAGGTCAGCAAAGAGATGACTGCTGAATTAATAGAGGGAGTTGCCAGAAGACAGTCATTATTATAAAAATTTAACTGTTTTGATTCACAAAACCAAACATACGTTCAGAAACTTTTATATTAATTTTGAAAAACTATGTCTTACTATCATTGATGACTTTAACTTCATCTTTGCAGGTATGCTGATATCATAGTCCATCGGCTTTTGGCAGTGGCCATAGGAGCAGACAGTACTTACCCAGAACTCACAGATAAACACAAACTGGCAGAGATGTGTAAAAATCTCAATTACCGACATAAAATGGCACAATATGCACAAAGAGCCTCTGTGGCATTCCATACACAGGTAAGTAGCTCTGAGATGTTATGTTGAACTATGGACACTGCTAGGGCAAAACCAAGCAAGAGTGCAGAAATGATAAAGGCTGAGGGATGCTTCTGACAACAAGCTTAAAACATTACTTCACTCGTTCTGAAAAATTCAGAATGGCATCTTGAGGATTCTTTTAGTCTTGTGCTTTTTATAAATATGAATGCTTAATCCTACAGTAATGTTATAAATGATTTATGTGATTTTTTTTTAAATCTGCTTTCAGGATATGCTGTGTAATTATCACTAAGTATAGCTGTGTATTTGAATGTTTTATTTTTCTGAGATAGTGTATTTGTAATTCAGAAGAGAATGTTCTAGTGCTTTTTTTTCTTATTTGTGTGTTCTACTTTTGTTACAGCTGTTCTTCAAAACCAAGGGAGTAGTAAATGAAGATGCATATATATTATTTGTAAGAAAAAATGCAATTGTGGTTCTGATTCCCAAGTATGGCTTAGAAGGAACAGTCTTCTTTGAAGAAAAAGACAAACCAACACCAAAACTGGAGTACAACAGTGAGGTATGTTCTTACTATTATTCTTAAGGTTTGTTCTTAAACACCTTTATTTTTTTAATTTGGTAAGCAAGCAGAATGACTAAATTCTATTCTACTTGGTTTTAGAAGGATAAAGAGAGACTTTTCTGCAAGTTCATTCATCTCTAGTAGTAATAAGTGCCACTATAGTCTTGTAAGTCTAAATCAGTTTGTTCTGACAGGAATTTGTTTCTGTAGTAGATAGTACTGACATCTAATTATCTGATTAATTACTGCAGAAAATGCATGTACCACATATTACAACACTGAATATTCACTACAGTAATTTCTGGTTATTTTTATTTACATGTAACAGTGATATTTTTGTACAAAAATATTTATTTGAATAAAAACATAAGCTGTTGCAAATAGTGAGTATTTATACAAAATTTGAACTTTCAGGTGCCATCACTTACTGTGCAAGACACAACATTACATGTATTTGATAAAGTTAAAGTGAACATTATGTTAGATGATTCCAACATCCAACATCAGAAAATGCGGATGGTCTTGGTAGAACCCAAGGTAAGGCACAAAATTCTTAGAACCATATTATCCTTCAGTAATGTTAAAAAATCATCATGTAGTAAAATTGAAATTTAACCCAGAAGAAAAAACATAATTTAGCAGCAGCTTGTAATGATTGCTTCATATCCACTCTCAATAAAACACAGGTCTGTATAGGTACACAGTTTGTAGTACTGGGGAATGGGGCTGCAATGGAGCCTCATCCCTGATGAGCTACAACTGTGCAGGACAGGTGAACAGGTGACAGGCAATGAGATGTGGCGTGCCGAGGGTGCTGACCCATCACAGAAAGGCACAGAGGGCACACAGGTGTAAAGTGTGTAAGATGAAGGGTATAAAGGTTGTACAGAAGAAGGAGAAGGGGCACACGCTTGAAGCCTTCTGAAGTTGCATGGTGTTGCTCTGTGTATCGTGGCCGTGTCAACTGCGACAGGTCTGCCTTCACTGGCTGTTGAAAAGAATAGAGCCCTCTAAATTAAATTTCCATTCTGGGCCCATCAAGATATTTCCACTGTTGGGAACGATGATGATTTGCTGAAGTAATGTATTGAATTTCACAGTTTTGTAATCAAATGTCCCTCTGAAAATCTGCCAGAATTCGGTAGGATGTTCTCTTTACTCCAGTGAATTACAATGTAACTGTGATGGGTGGCTCAGCTCTGTATAATTGCTGGGTGTCAATGGCAGTTCTGTCTTACAACTCCCACAATATAAAAATTCTCTCTCAATAATGTTATAAGAACTGTAATGTCCTAGTAACTGTCTCTAGTCTCAAGCGTTTTCAGTTCTAGCTTCATGCATTTGGGACACAGGGATTTTCATTCGCTCTCACACTTTAGGCCTGATAAGGCCTGATTTGCTTGACACTACAAAATTGTGCTCTTAGAGTAAGGTACGTGTAACTTTCTTGGTAAACAGTTGCAGCAGTTGAGTATCCCTTATCACAGAGGAAAAAGACAACCAAAAATAAGCAAGAGGTTCTTTCTGTTTATACAGTCAAACATGATTACTTTTTTCCTTGAGAAATCATGTAAATCATGTTCCAAACAGATGTAAATACAGTCTGATCTTTGAGCTGTTGTATGAGCTTGAACCATAGAATGGTTTGGGTCACAAGGACCTTTAAAGATCATCTAGTTCCAACCCCCCTGCCACAGGCAGGGACACCTTTCATGAGATCAGGTTGCTCAAAACCCTATCCAGCCTAACCTTGAACACTTCCAGCGATGGAACATCCACATCTTCTCTGGGAAACCTGTTCCAGTGCCTCATCACTCAGAATAAAGCATTTTTTCCTAAAACCTAAATGAAACCTACCCTCTTTCGGGGGGGGTGGGGGGAAGCCATTCCCCCTTTTCCTGTCACTGGATGCCCTTGTGAAAATTCTCTTCAGCCTTCTTGTAGGCTCCCCTTTCAGATCCTGGAAGACTGCTCAAAAGTCTCCCTAGAACTTCTTCTCCAGGCTGAACAACCCCAACTCTGTCAGCCTTTCCTCACAGGAGAGCTGCTCCATCCCTCTTATCATTTTTGTGGCCCTCCTCTGGACTCACTCCAACAGGTCCGTGTCCTTCCTGTGCTGGGTCCCCAGAGCTGGATGCAGCACTGCAGGTGGGATCAGAATAGAGCAGAGGGGCAGAATTCCCTCCCTCTCCCTGCTGGCCACGCTGCTTTGGATGCAGCCCAGGGCACGTTTGGCTTTCTGGGCTATGAGTGCACATTGCTGGGTCATGTCCAGACTCTCACCCACCAGCACCCCCAAGCCCTTCCCAGCAGGGCTGGTCTTGATCCGTTCATCCCCAAGCCTGTGTTGAGGTGAATCTCTGATTTCAAAAACTGGGAATAGACAATAAAAATTGTAGCAGAGAGGAGTCCTTGTATTCTGTTGTGCGTTCACATGCTGAGCTGCCCTCTGCTTGTGCTCACCCACTCTAGCTTGTCAAGAGCTTCTGTTGTGGGCATAACTTGGGAACATTGCTGTGGCCATGACTTCAGTCTGAGGGAAACTCTGAAAACAGACACAAAGTAAGGCTAATGCAAGCTGATGGGTGGAGTGCTAACAACCTACTGGCTTTGTCAGTAGGGGTGCTGCTGCTTCTTTTTGCCTTTTTCAGCTTTTATTTCAGGTGAGTGTTGTACCTGTGACTGTTGTAAGATGGTAGACCCTCTTTTAGGTGATCATCTAAATCAGAAGTTCCTGATATTCATAGTGTTTGTCAAAGGTCTGTTCAAGTAAATTCCAGTTTTACCAGGATAGCAAAAATTGAATAAAAGTGTTCTGATTTCTATTTTTCTTTCTGTAGATATTAGGAAATGCTATTGCTGCAAGTCTCCCTGCAGAGGCAAGCAAGGACGAACCAGAGAAAAAGAAAAAGAAGCTACAAAAATATAAAAGTTAAGAAGGAATCACACATACTGGCATTTACATATTTTTCCCTAGGGGCAAAAAAAGCTAGAAGCAGGTTTTGTTTACTTTTTAAGTACACATTTTAATAATCTGTAAAGAATTTTTTTAAAGCTACTTTTTCATGACTGTGAATGCAGAAAAAGTTTTAAAATCATGTATATAGACACCTTTGTCCTGTGGGTGAAAATAAATATTTCTGCAAGTGAAGAAAGGATTGTAGAGTTTCTTGTTACTAGCCTTAAGGAAGGTTTGAGAGTCTGATAGAAGTCAGCACTTCTGTGCATTCTCTTTAGCACCTCAGAACTGAAAGAAGAAATTGAACAATATAGGTATTAAAGAAATGTCTTTATTCTGTTTCACTACTCAATTTACAATTAGACACGTTAAAGGACTCTTGTTAAAACTACCGATATTAATTTAATGTAAACAATGACCGCTTTGTGCAACGTGTGCCACCCAATGCATTAAGAACAACTACAGAAACAGAATGGTCAAGTGATTTCCACGGTACTTTGCACAGCAGGTTTCTTCTAAAAATCAATTGTACAAACATAAAAAAATAGGCATGTTTTCATAAAATAAATATTCCCCATCTAACTGAAGACTACAAAACAGGACAAAAAATACAGGCAATCCAGGTGGGGGCATCCTTAATCACTTCTCACATTCACCCATTTCTGCTCTTACTTTTTTCTTACCTTTAAGAAAATACTTATACAGGATGAAATACATTAGAGATTGCTTTTTTACTTGTGAATACTTCAAAAGCCTCTGATTATTGAACATATTATAAAAACAATCAAAAAATTTATTTACAACCAACTCTTAATTATACATGTAACCCAGAAAAATTCAGAAACAGATCATAATTTGGGCTACCCTGCTTAACGTTCGTTAAATTTACATTACTATTTTAGTAATCACAATTGCAAAAATAAACCCTTTGTACAGTCCTTTCAATTGATTATTGTTAAAATTATCATGAGAAACAAATGAATAGGTCATATATAACTTCTAAATCTCAGACAAGTTGTATCCTGCTTTTGAGTGACAAAACTTAGAAGCTAAAGCTAAGAAGATTTTGAAGGCCCTATTCTATAAAATTCAATTTCCAGAAGTCTGAGTTCATTTCCTACTTTTAAAATTCATCCCGTAACAGTTATCAATTCAGTGTATTTTCAGCTTCTAGTAGGGCACTGTTTGAAGATCATGAAATAGCTAATAAATGACACTAGATTCCATTACTGTCAATCCCACATACATTACAGAAATAGTGATTAAATTGCTACAGAAGTAAAAATAATGCACATCATGTTTGCTCATTGGATTTCTAAAGTAAATTTTTTATATTTATTATTGCAACGTGAGAACTGCAATCAAGTGATTCAGACAGACATTTCCCTTTTTCTTAAAAACGCTTTTCAGAAAGCCTTCACTAGGAAATTACTAATGAAAGTATTTCAAGAACTGTTCTATTCAAACAACACACAATTCTCAGGTCTAACACACTGATTTTAATGCCAAGAGATTCTGTTCACACCTCCCTTTTTGAGGTTTTATTTAAATGCTGTTCTTGCCTTCAAATTTAGATCTGACCAATAGGACCAATAGGTCTCAGACCTAGTGTGCCAACAGCTGCTCATCAGCCACTGTCTGTCACTTTGGTACAAGCTTTTCTGTGGGTTGTGGAATAGAACAGAAAGCAGAACTTCCATCCAGTATCCTGGGACATTCTTGCTATGAAAAGAGAGGAAGACTGCTTCACCTGGAACACTTGTTAGAATGGACTTATCTTTTTCATTTATCCAACGAAGTTTACCAGAGCTCTACATAAACAGAGTCCAGAAATACCAGTGTATCCTTTATCTCGTCTTTCTCTCTTGGTCACTAGGGCCACAAGATTACCATATGGATTTTTTCTCCCAATTCACATTTATAATTCCCGAAGGTTCTTTAAAACAAATACAAGCAAATTCATCCAAGTCTGATTTGATTACACAGTGGGAGTTCTGGGCTTCTGACCCTTCCTCAATCCATCATTTTAATTCACTGATGGTTTTCTTGAAAGGACCAAAGGTGTGCCTGTTTTAATACTTTTGGTAATAAATGGCATGCAAAAGTTAATTATATTTTTAAGGATTTATCCAAGTATTTTGGTAATTTCTGTAAGCAACATCATAATACTAGGAATTAAACATAAGAGTGAAGTAAAAGTGTAATGGTTTACTTTTATAGAAGAAAGGCTGCACCATTTTCTTAGTGATCTACTGAGACCAATGAATCTTATTGCACCTTCTTAGGTTCCTTCCAAAGAGTACCAGAGCATCAATTTGGACACAAGTGTTCTTCAGAGACACTGGTAGTGTCACATGATCAACTCCAAGTGTAGTACTAATAAAATTACCAAAGCAACAACACTATCTTTTAAGGTAACCAGTAATGCATTTTACTTAAACCTAACTAACATCAGAGATTTCTGTCAAATCAAGGAAAAAGCTGTTCAGAGAATTGCTTAACAGCTTCTTTTGACATAAAGCTCATTTTATATTTCTAAGAGGACTAACCTTGGCGTTTGCTCTCATCACACCCTAGCAGTTCACTTCTGTCCAGTGACTTACTCTTGGTACTAGTGGTAGTATTTACGAAGCCACACAATATATCTGATTGGAGAAAAGCAATCCAAAACCAGACTAATACCCCTTTCACTTTTTCTTTCCCACAAAGAACAATGCCCCTCATGCCTTTAGGAGGGACAAATCTTAAAATGTAGGTGATTTTGCAGTTATACTGGTTCCTATGCAAGTTATCCTAGGCTGCTCATGGAATCCACCCTAGTCACAGAAGGAATACAATTCTGAAAAAAACCCTATTGTTTCTCTGTACCAAATCTAGACAACTTAATTTTCAAATAGGATCACTTAATGACACTAATAAATTTTTTAATAAGGCCTGAAAATCCCCACATTTTTTAAAGGCTCCCTTAATATATACCAGTTTATTACATTTGCATTAGAAAAGTAAAATAGTATGTATAATCCTGGTAATTGAGGTCATATGTATAAAAATTTATGAGAAACCACAGCTTAAGTTCTCCATCGGAAAGCTACATACCACTTTTGTGAAATCCCTGAACTTGATTTTCATTTTTATGTTTCCAAGCAGAAATGTTGCAAGTTGCATTTTGACCAAATACTGTGCTATGTGTTTTGGCTTTTTGAAAACAGGATTGCTTCTCGGGAGATTTTGTTCTCAGCAACTGATTGTCCTTATGGCTTAAAACAGAACACTCCTAGGTGAACAAGAAAAAGTTAGTTTTAAAACCATTTTAACAGAAATTCTCCAAAAGAAACAAGATCCAAGCTTAGTCTCTGCAAATTTCAAGTACCTTAAGTACCAACGCTACCCTTCTGAAATGAGAAAGAAATGAAAGAAATGAAGTAACACATTTGCTCTACACAGATCTTTGAAACATGCTGTCTGCAAGAACTACCTAATTTCAAGGGCTCACATGAAATGTCTGAATGAGCCAGACTTGAATTTTTCAGCCAGCAATGTCTGTGCTTTTTTCTTTTCGTTCCCTGGGGATTCTCAGTTGTAAGATCTGAATGAAGCACTTAATGCCTTCACACTTTACTCCTAATCTAAAATGCAAAATTTGGTTTAGTCAGGACCTAGCAGTTCAAAGATTAACAGTGGGAAAAGGCAGCTGCATGACATTGGCAAGTCCCTCTAGGACAGGTTTGATACCATGCAATTGATTCTGGTAAGTACATGCACACATAAAATCCATGTCCAACAGGGTGACTGGGGCAGGATCTTAGATGAGTATTTTTAGAAATTAATGACACAAGATCTATCTATTGTTTTTGTAAGGGCACATTTGTCCTGGTCTTAAATGAACAAAGTTTAAAATTTGATATTAATCGTCTGTAAGACACCATCAGTCTGCACTTCCCCTTGGCTTTTAACATGTCACATCCAGAAGCGAAGTCAGGGCTGAATGGATTTACTTGAGTTTTTTTTATAATCTGGTACTAATGGTCAGTACTTTCTCCCCTTGAACGACTTTCAAGACATAGCAGACCATAAACTACTAATTTCATAGCACCATGTGACCATAATTACTGAGAGGAGATGATCTTTGCTCTCTTCTCTAAAGAAACTAGCCTTGCTTCTAATTCTCTGGAAGTAGAACTCTTTCCTATCAGTCACAAGATTAATGGGTTAGGTGCTTTGCTAGATATGTATTATCTTTTGTAATGTGTTTTTCGGATAGGTCCTCAAAGGGCTTGTAATCAAAAGACTGTACCCATGCAGAAAGTTCCCCACCAAGTCAGCATGCCAGGTATGGTCTAGGACTCAATGCTAAGTTTATAAAAATTAGCCGCAGACAATTTTTCCCCAGAAATGTCCTTCTCCACAGGCACATGTTTAAAACTTAGCAATAAATGAAGCAGCAAGAGCAAAAGAAACAAAAACTAGAGACAGACTACAAATAGTCATGAGCAGCCTCACTACTACTATTCACACATATACCTCAGTTTCCTCCAAAACAACCTTTGCTTTTATTGTAAAACATTAATTTTATTGCCGGTTTAAGATATTTGTCCTGCATTTATTCAACATAGTCTCCGAAATGACACTACATTAACATCTTTATTATCATCTGACAGTCTCTCCCCTCAGGCTCCCTGAAACCAAATAAAATAGGGAATGGATGCTTTAGATGGGAAGCCTATCACTTTTTTGCCACAACTCCTACCTTTGTTCTAAGCAGCTGAGATTTATTCTGAAACACGACAGTGTTCACATCATTTTCTCTGCAACTGTTTTCAGACCCCACAGTATCCATAATGCTGTTTCCACAAGTCTGTGTATTGTAACCACTGTCCACCTGAAATCAAAAAGCAGGGCTTGAAAAATGTATTGTCATTTAACACAAATAAATCCCTCAGATACTGGTATGATTTTCGTTTGATTAATAGAACTTAATCCAACAAACCAACTATGACCGGTTAGTTACAAAAGCAAATTGTAAGCAGGTCAGCATTAGTCTGGATTAAGTTAAATATACTAATGTACATAGCAACACAAAAATAATTGCTATGCTAACTCTATTGAAAGAGGGGATGAAGGGAAGGGATAAAATTCACGATACTGCCTGCATGCCATATCCAGTAAGAGAAAATAACAATTACTTCCAGATTAGTACATGTATTCCAAGCTAGGTTGAGCTCAGTTTTACAGAGAAACAAAAAAATACATTTTTACCTGAATACTGCTGTTATCACAAGGAATTGCGCTGCTTTCTGCAAGAGGTGACATGCACATGCGAGAGCTTTCAATACTGAAAGTGATGCCTGTCATAAAGCTGGTCATTGGTGTAGTGCTACTGCCAATTGTTTCTTTTATCCAAGTGTTTTCCTCTGACACTTCAGCTGCATCAGCCATGTCTACAGTATTATTTTCCTTTAAGCCTTCTATATCCCGAAATGATGACAACCTTTGATGACAACCTTCCGAGTGATCTGGTGTAATGGACACAGTTGCCACCACGAGATGTGTACCATGTGCAAAAGTATCACTGTCTTCCTGATGTAAGTTTATTCCATTATCCACTTCTGGGAACCGAGCTTCTGCTGGCGAAGTGTTTTCCTTGTCTTCCTCATCCTCATCATGATTCTCAACTGCAATTGGTATTCTAATGACAGAAGTCTGATATTGGGCGGTTCCTCTACAGGCTCCAAGCCTCATAGGAGAACAATTTTTAATTGGAGAACAACCATCTATGTAAGGACTTCTTGTACTTGGGGGTGTCATTCTATTTGACGAAGAAGGAATATCTGGAGAACGAAATGTAAATTTTCTTTGGTCTGAAAAAAAATGAGCAGAGTTTAACTCCAGCTGATATCTCATAGAAAAACTCATCATTCTCAAGGCCCTACAGTCTACTGAATAATGTATAGCCAACTAGAGAGTATTTCACTGACTGTTGCCTCCCAACCCCACCAAGCAAGAAACCCCAAAAACCAAACCCACCACCCATACATTTCAGCTACCATGGTAAAGGCAAGTTTTTATCCCACCAAATTTCTTCTCTATGACATGATTTGCTGTATTGGAGACCTTGTATTTTCAAATGTCATTACTATACAGTATTCAAAGGAAAATGGGTGAAAGCTGGTTCAGTGGTTTTTTCCTAAACAAATGTCAATACACCATGTATAGGCATTTAAATTTTTGGCAGCAATGAAGTTGAAGATCAAACAAGAAAACATCTGTGCAATCTCCACACAGAATGGTGTAAAATCCCATTAATCAAAATGTGTAAAATTCATATATAATCATGCCAAACGTGTATAATCATGTATAAACAAGGCATCAAGCCTTACCAGGTATGGACAGCATGAAACAGTAACATTTTCTAGAGCACGGAGAACACAATGTTCGTGATTTCTTCATTAGTCATTTCATTTCAAATAATCTTCAGGATGGCATTATTTGAAAGCTCAAGCTCAACATTCTTTGCCCATTGACATTAAAATGCTTCAGGCTGGTCAAAATCAGAATTGTAACCTTACTCAGTTCAGGCATGTGGCTTTAAAACCCCTCCCACACTAAATTAAATTAACCCTTTTAACTTTTCTTCATTCTTATTGGGTCTCGATGCCCTCTTGTGAAATATTTTCCCTAGTTGATCAGTTGCAAGCATATACATCTCATTGTTTCACATATTTCAATGCTGATCAGCAGATGTGTCATACAGGAGACTGCTGGTCTGCCAAGCACAGGAACTCATCTCCAAACAGAAAAAGGTTCCACTAAGAATTCAGAAGTTTTTATAATAAAAATATATTACTCAAGATAGAGTAATACATATACACTTAAACCATACCTGAGAGTGGTGTTTTTCTAATGTGAAAAGCAATTGGTGAAAAAGCAGGAGAACCATTATGTGCAGGAGACGCCTCTGAAAACGGGGGACTGGTTATACTTCCCAGACTATAAGCTCTTGTTCCTCCCTGAATAGGACTTGATGAAAACTGACCCTTCAGAATAAAAAAAGGCAAACCCACAGAGCATTATTTTCATAATGTAAACCGTGGCTAATATGTATATATAAAATTATTCTAACTAAAATGCTTAATATGGCAGCACTGGGAAAGACTAATCCTTTACAATGACAATCTCTAGCTTAAATATTTCAATTGCAGCTCTTCACCTGGACTTTATGCCTCCACACAGGGGAAAAGAGCAGTGTACACAAACTGTCACATAATACCAGCTAGGACTGTTTTATCCACTATATTTAAGAACTATGAGAAATGTAAATAGAGAATTAATGCTATCTGTGTATCTAGTCAAGTGTTTATCTAAATTTCACTCATATCACTGCAGATGAGAGTCAGCCACTATTTATATTTTTATGTAATCCAGGCTACTTAACTTAGCAGCAGATACAAATGTTTCTCTTTAAGAAAATTACCTTAAGACTATCATGCAAACAAACAAAAACAAAACAAGGAAACAGCCAAACAACAAAACCCCCAACCAAATAACAAAAATATCCCAGACCAAAACCCACCCCCACCCCCCATCACTTCTGGCACTATAATTAGATTGTAGGAATTCTTTACTAGGTTACCTTTTTTTTTAAGCTACACTATCCTAGTGTAGGTAGGTTTTTTCCATGCACTTCAAAACACCAAACAGATGAAAATACATCACCTAAACCATTTTAGCTGTGCTATGTCCACATGGGGATAAGGTTCATCTTGTTTAATATAAAAAATGGACATTACGTTCTGTGTTCTAATAAATGTCTATTCATCTGAAAACTCTGGCCAATGGGAAAGAAAAAGGTATATTTAGCACTACACTTCAAAAATCCACAAGTCATTTCTTTCACTGTAAATGAGTTTATGAGATCTAAAGGAAATATATCACATGTTCCTATCAACTGGTATTGTAGACAGCAATTCATGAATTTAAACAGGACTTTTTTTCTAGACACATTTTATGAAAAAAAAAAAGGTTTTAACATGCTTTCAGCAAGTCTTTTGTATGTTTTAATCCCTACTTCCTTTTCATAACAAAATTAAGCCATAATTCGCAATACAAAAGAATAGCAGTGTAAGAAAATAATGTGAAATGATAAAAAGTCAGTAGTATATTCTTTCAAGACTTTTGTTCACATATTTTCGGAATTTGAAAAAAAAAACCAAATAAAAACCCCAAAGTTTTAGTCTAACACCTACTCTCTCAAAGTACACCCCACAAAACAGGCTACTTACTGAACTAGATGTGTCCAAGGGGCTTCTGCACCGGACTGGAGATAATTCTATTGAACAAAGCACTCCAAGTGGCTGACTTCCACATGGACTGTGCAGAGAAGGGGACAAACATGCAGATACATTCCCATTTTCTTCTAAAAACAGCTTTCTTCTGAGTGATGAAGAGCTCAGATTTTCCTGAGACTGATCTGCAAATTCATCAGTTCTGAAATATTCACCTAGAAATGTGGGGGAAAAATTTTTTCCAATATGAATGCAGAAAAAGAATACATACCATTACAGAGACTTATATAATTAAATTACAACATTTAATCTAATTTACCTATACAGCAACTAATTAATCTGTTTACACACCTATGCCAAAGGATTGCTTGTCATCCCTACAAAAAGTCACTTCTGTCTATTAAGGGTCGTTCCACTTCTGCCTATCATCCCTTAATACTAAAGTCTGAACTTAAAAAAATAAAAAATATTGGCTTCTATCTACTAATTGATCTTTCCCCAGAATTGTATTATTCCTCACATCTGAGCTGTCAAACAGGGATTATTTCACTACCCAAGCAAACCTAGACTCTTTTTCAGGTCCCCCATATGCTTTGAGGGTCTTCATGATACATCCAGAGGCAAACCAGTGAAGAAAGTCCAAGCAGTTAGCTGTTTACAGTAGGGAAGCACAAACTAAGACCCATATGCTCAGATTTACCAGATTATTTTAGTTTTTTTTCTCTTGCTCTATTCTAGCTGGATATTCCCTGTAGGAGAAATTTTTCATGAACACCCAAACTATGCATTGATGGAAGCATTTTGTTAAGACAAAAAACAAAGGCAATAAATATGGTTCTGTTTTGCTGGCCCACAGTCAAGGTTCCGAATTTCAGCACTGGGGTAGAAGCATGCAGCCAAAATGCTCTGAGCTGGCTGTACCCACTGTTCCCACCTATGAACTCTAAGATCAGGCCCTTCGAGCCCCCCTGCCTAAGAAGGTGGCAGCAATTGCTTGATGTAGCACTCCTAATCAGACAGTTAATTTGGACTCCTGCCTCCTCACTCAGCAGTCATGGCTTTGTTGCCACCACACAACTTCTAGTCCCCACCATGGTTTCAGGTACACAAAAGCCAGAGTTACAGCTCAGCTTTACTCAAGGCAAGGTTGGGCTTTGAGACTCCTGGCCAGCATCTGTAAACCAAACAGCTCTGCTAAGACAAATTACTGCTCTGTTTGGGAGAGGCACAGGCCATCTAGAATCATAGAGCATCCTGAGTTGGAAGGGACACACAGGGATCACTGAAGTCCAACTCCTGGCCCTGCACAGCACTGTTCCCCAGAGTCACACCATGTGCCTGAGAGCAGTGTCCAAAGGCACTCGAACTCTGCCAGGCTGCTGCTGTGACCACCTCCCTGGGGAGCCTCTTCCAGTGCCCAGCCACCCTCTGGGTGAAGAATCTTTTCCTGATATCCAACCTAAACCTCCCCTAACACAACTTCAGGCCATTCCTGTCACTGGTCACCAGAGAAAAGAGATCAATGCCTGTCCCTTGTCTTCCCCTCACGAGGAAATTGTAGAAAGCAGTGAGGTCTCCCCTCAATCACCAGCAGGTGGAACAATTTCCAGTTGTCCTCCATATCCCTCCTTTTTTATCTTTACATCCACACTCAAATCACATCATTTATGTCACATGTCCCATGCAACATGCAGTAACTGTCTGTTTAGAATACATACTTAAAACTCATTCATACATTTCGTTTTCAGTATGCAGCCAACAATACAAAACCAAATTTTCTACTTAGACATCCATACGTAAATTTAGATATTGCATGACATACCTAGTATTTTCTCTAAATTAAAATCCACTGGCAAAGATAGTACTGTCTGACAAGCAGCTGCAACGAATAAAACCAACAAAATTAGCTTACTGTGACCTTTTACTAAAGCTGTAGAAAAGAAGATTCACTTTCAAATTGCATAGCAATTGAGGTATTTAAATTACAGTGGCAATAAGGAAAAGTGTTAATTAACAAGTACAATTCTGATTTGACAACACTACATGCAGCACACTAGCCTTAAAGAAAAAAACCCAAGAGTTTTAAGAATCCCTCTCTAGAGGCTTTTATGTTAACTGAGAAGAGAGGTCTCTGAAGAAAGGAAGGATTCAAAAGGAAGTGGCAGAAAAATCAAAATATCTTGGGTAAAAACAGTAACTATTTATCCAAAATGATGCAGTTTAAGTATTAAGATTTCTGATATTTATCTGGCATAGAAAATAATCATGATTCCCTAACCCAAAACAATCCAACATATTAAAGGTTTTTTGAAACTGTGATTTGCTTGTAAATCTGAAGCTTATATTCACTTTTTAATCCAGAAAAAGTACAGACACTGAGTTGGAAAAATTGCACTCCACAGTCTACAGGGGACTTATTTTTTTACTTGAAAAAAATACAACAGAGTATAATAGAATTAAATTCCTATGAGAAATGGATATTAAAATTATAATACTATGCAGTTCAAGAAAAACTATTTCTACAGTAACACTAACAAATAATTTCCTTTGAAAATAAATAGCCATTAAAAATGGGTTATTTTTCTTCAGAGAAAGACTGTAATTTTAGGCCTTGCCTTTTACTCAC
This sequence comes from Promerops cafer, assembly GCA_013398275.1. Taxonomy (NCBI): domain Eukaryota; kingdom Metazoa; phylum Chordata; class Aves; order Passeriformes; family Nectariniidae; genus Promerops; species Promerops cafer. Next base: position 745,288 of record VZSE01001853.1, on the reverse strand, counting down.
CATTGCTTTTCCCAGGCTGCAAGCTCAGCTGTCTTCCAATCGGAGAAATGTTATTTATATCTATGGCTGGAAAACATAGAACTTAAATTTAAACATGCACTGCCTATAGTTTTGAAATCTAGCAACATTAAGTTAAAATACTTTATACAACCAAACAAAACTTTTGCATCAATGTTTGGAAGAGATAAGAAAGGAGCACTGAGAAAAGGTTACCATTATAGCTATCAAGAGAACTTCAGCATGTTTCTATTCAAAAAAAAGCTTAATGAAGTAGCATCAACATTGCCCAAAACTTTGTCCCCTCCTGTCTCTACATGACAGATTTAAAACAAACTAGTTCATGCTTAGCTAAACAGGCTGTGTTCATGTAAAACACATTTCCAGAAAATCATTCAGTCTGGACTGGAGAAAGGTGAAGATACACTTCAGCTTTTTTTATGGAGCTGAAGAACACATTAGACCATTTTCTCTCACCATTCACCTTACCAGATTTTGTATTATGCCTTATGTTCTCTGCCCTTAAAGTGACCATCTTACAACTGACAATTAAAAACACACTATCCACAAGCTGCATCTCCTAGATAAAAAAATATAACAGCTTAGCCTTTTCCAAATCTTGCAAAAATCCCTACTTATTTAAGACTTTCATACCAAACAACAAGGCATGCAAAGAATACTTTATAGCTCATATTTTCCATTTTGTAATCCATTTGTTCTGTATTCTGTTGGTTATATATGAACTTCAATAAGAGCATTAAAAACAAAATCTAACAGTGCCATAAATGAAACAAACTTAGAAAACCCACCACTATTGGCAGTGAGGTAGCAGGGTGACAACAGGAATTTATGCTGCTAGTAAGGGAAAAAGAATACAGAACTCCATCTCCAATATGCTTATATGGTGAGGAAAGCAGTCCAAATAAGAGGACATGCAAATATCTGAAGAAAAAAGTGAAGTAGACTTGGCTATTACCAGTGGCAACACAGTTCACAGTTATAGATACAAAGTTAAGTGTGTAAATTAAAATGGTTGTGGACAGATTATTAAAGTAGAAAAATTTAAGAACAAAGACCGAGAATAACAAAAAGGAAAATTATATAAGACTTTCAATTAATAAATAATTTTTAAACAAAGAAAGCACTTGGAGACAACAGCTGAAAATCAATCAGTTGTACAATATTTCATCACTGTTCTTAAAATTTAAATTGTGGTTGAAAAAAGTTATGCTTGACAATTTCTCCAAAAGCTATATTACTTTGGGTGGACACACAAAAGCAACTCACATTTTGTTGAATTAAATTGAGAAACTTGCTTGCCTTCATGTTCAGTCCAAGGAGAAGGAACTATGAGTTTTTTTGTGAAAAACTGGAGTAGAATAAAAACAAACCATCTCAGCACTTTTTAAAATTTTCAACTTAAATTTAGACTAGTACCCTGAACAAGAAAAAAAAAGTAGAACATTTCATTATTTTAGGCCCAAAGAGGTTAAAGAAAAAAACGATTTGATTTGAAGACCCCTATGTTCTTTATGACACATAGCACCTCAGATCTTTCAAGTCTGCAGAGTGAAAACTATATACAAGTTTCACTTAACAATAATTACTCATTTTAAAAATTGAATTGTCACTACTATCCTTCTTCCACAGTAGTTTGAAATTAATTATTTTTAAATGTTCAGTTTGTTAAGTTTTATTTTGGCAATTGAGCTATTTCATAGAAGTGATAAAACAAGGCTTTTTGGCACCATTATTAGTGTTAGTGTATTTGGCTCAATTGGTTAGTGGTGAAACACTCTTGAGTACTGGCACTTCAGTCTTTTTCTGTGAACCAGAAACTCTATCATCACAGCTGCATTGAGAAACACCCTGATGCTGAGGAGATTAACACTATTACAAAGCTTCAAGAAACACATGGCTATCAGATCTTGTTCTCCAATATATGCAAGACTCAAAGTAAATGAAAAAAAAACTCAGCTTGAAACATGCAACTATTAAAGGTATAATTTTTATCAGAGACAGGGTTTCAAGCTGTTCAGCTGCATAATCCATTAGGCTATACCTTCATGAAGAGGAAACACCCCTTTTTATGCAAATTTAGAACAACAGAGCATCTTAGCTGCAGGTCAACTACACAGCTCCTTTATGGAATCATAAAACATCTTTTGTTTGTAGAGTCAGAAACTGATAGATCTGCCTATCAGAGACTTATTATTTTTTTTTAATTTAAAATAAAATTGAAGATTTCTGTAGTGAATATTTTAAACACTTCACTTTTCCTTCTCTGCTAGCCGAACGAACAGTGAAAAACAAAATGAAAAATGGATGGGAAAATAAAAGCTACCAGAATAAAGTCTTCCATCCAACTAAGCAGACTTTGGAAGAAATAAAAAAAAAAAAAAAGAAAAATCACACAAATTGTCCAGTATTTCAAAAAATGCAGTATCACTCCAACAGTTACTGTAAACCCCAAATTCTCATTGTTTTTAACCTGAAGTTAACTACGAGAGTTATATTACTGCTACACTACCACTAGCCAAGGAAAACAAAAGAAAAAATTCTGTTGTTTTGACCGACGTGTCTGAAAGAAGAGGGAAAGAAAAGGAGTATGTGGATTCCAATTACAACTGCAAGGGATGAGGGTACAAAATTACTTTCTTACTGAAATATAACAGGCTTCTGGGTTTTGAAATCCTGTAAAAGACATGGATCTTCTCTGTACACAAATCAATATTTGATAGCATGAAGTTTTATTACCTCCTCAATAGCTTTCTGCCTTCTGTCTTCTGTCTCCTTATCAATTCTAGTAACAAATGAAAAACAGCTCAATTATCAAAACCATCACATAAGTAGGAAAAGATGTAAAGTCCAGTAATATAATCATTTATAGATGCTCAAGAGAAACTTTATAAATTAAATTGCACTAAACCCTAAATCTCATGATGTTTTTACTCTTGCATGCAATAATCTCATACTATAAATTTAGAAGTATAAATGTACTTCTCAATTCAGTTGATTTGAAAAAGATTTGTACCATTTAAAAGTACATAATAGCAAATATTCTGTTTACTCAGCATGTCTGGACAAAATCATAATCGACCTTCCAAAATAATGTCATATGAATATATTTTACTAATAAAGTTAACATGAGGTTAGACTTGCACTATAAAACCAAGCAGACTAAAAAGCTGAGATGTAAGGAATTAAAGGGCAACTGAAAACACTCCTGGAATTTGCACACTCAAATTCCTGACACAGCCCATTTTCCCAGTACAGAGTTCTCCCCAGTCAAATACCCAGTCTGCCACAGCTTATTCGGTATCATATTTCAGTTTCTAATAATGAATATATTTCCTTATGCAGCTTTTAACTTAGTTTTTTAAAAAAATAGTGTAGGACCTTCAGTTACTTCACGACATGGGAGACTCCATATTTATATTTCCTCTAACGGTCACCGTCAAGCCTGACTTTCAGTTACTACAATGCAATTTACTGTAAAATTTTTTGAAGCTTATAAATGTTCATCATTGTCTTAGCTGAACCACCCAATACTTTCATTCACAGTTCATACACCTGAATTACCCTTGAATAATTTTAGAAATCAGTCAGATAAGATATTATTATTAGATACACAAGATATTATTAGATACACAAGCACACACAGATGTGCCAAATACATAAACTCTCACAGCTCTCTCCTTTATGCTTATCAAACTTCGAATATATCTGCCATGCTTGGACAATTACATCTGCCTAAATGATGCTAAAGTGACAGATCTATGGAGGCACTTGGAGAGTTATTGTACCAAGAAAACAAGCATACAATTACTGTGTATTCATGTATATGTACGCACTGAAACACACAAGCACGGATACAGCAAATCTACACATAGTCATACCAGCCTCTTTCTAGTCACAGCAGATGATTAAAAAAAAAAGAACCACAGTGATTATGAAACAGTGGGCCAGTCTGAAAGGACCCACTGAGACAATGCATGATTATATCTATGGGCCATGTCACCCATCATCACTGGAATTGTCACCCAAGTCATCTCCATTAAAGCTAATTTGTCTGAAAAAGGTTTCAGAAACAAAGTAATTAACTCCCTACAAACTCAAGGCTTAAGGCTTTAAAAAGTATAAAAAGCATTAGTCTGAAACCTACTGGCTGCTAGAGGAAGGACAGGAAACATTAAGACATGGTGATTCAGATACAGACGGGGACAGTTACAGTCCTACAGCTTTTATTATTCAAAAATAGAGATGTAGGTTCAGTTAGACACTAAAAACAGTCAGTTACTTCACAGTAACTTTGATGATGTATTTTTGATGATGAGGGTGTTGAAACACTGGAACAGGTTGCTTGGAGAGGTGGCAGATGCCCCATCCCTGGAAACATTCAAGATCAAGGTGGATGCGACTGAGCAACCTGATCTAGACAGGACTGGTTTATTATTCTATTCCTGCAGTGCTTCATGCCATAAGGAGCAGTTCTTTGTGCAAGTTTGTATCTGAGAAATGTACAGAAAAGTCTACAGGATTCAGCATTAAGGCCTCCCCTTGGCTACTTTCACTTGGCCTGCCATTCTCTACCACCCACATGTAAAATTATCCCTCAAGATAAGTTCCAAATACCAAGACTGTTTTACCCACCCATTTTCCTCATGCAAGCTATTTTCAGAGAAAGGAAAAAAGTTGAGATAAGGTCCCCAAACTACTTCAAGTAACCAGCACTGGAGCCCCCTCCTTCAAATTAAGTCTAATCTATACCTTTTAAAGAAAGTACTGGGGCTTCCCCAGCTAGTTTTCCTACATCTACCCTTCTGCAGGAGCCCCAAAGACCAAAGAAGCCTCACTATGGAGCATTCTGAGAAGATAAACTGTGTTGTAACAAGGAGCAGAACAGGTAGCCTGGCAGTGATCACTGGCAAGACATTTTCTTACTTCCACTTACTTAGCTGCTTTTATCTGGCTATCTTCCAAACTGCAATCAGAGTGGATCAGCAGCTCTTAACATTAAAAAGAATCAACACAGAGGTATTCTCATCTAAATATTATATCCACATCATGTAAAAAATTGTGTTAAAAGATTTTATTAAAAAGTCTTTAATGGTATGCTGAAATGTTAATAAAGCAAAAGAACAAGTGTTCTAGTATTAAAGCTAAGTTAGCTGCATAAAAATAGATTGTAACTTACCTAGCACAGCTCAAATACATTCCTTGGCGTCGAATGTCTTCCGAGTCTATTTCCACAGGATTTATTAGGGCAAGCTGATCAATAGACCATCTGAATTTTCCTGGTGTCTAGAAAAAGAAAAAGGCATCTTAATGCTTGCTATTCTAAAAAGATAAAACCGCAGTACAAATCTCAATGGAACAATACAATCACAGCTTCCACATAGTTTCTGTTAAAAACAACCAAACGTGTTTCTATTTAAATGATCTACTCTAAAAAAAAGTCAGTCAGTCAGGCTTCTTATCCTGCTGGTATTGGTATTACAATGATTTACAACATAACATTAAGTGGAAGGTTACAGCTGGTATTTACAAACTGAGGTGTCAGTTTCTTCTCTATTTCTAAGGACAGATCCACTAAAGATACAAAACTTGGGATGAACTTAAATTGCTTCTTGATTGCCACAATCCAAACTGTGGTTCCACAAAAACCCAGTATCCTAAAGCAAGTTATCCAAATAATACAGCAATCTTCCTTTCACTTCCCGTTTCTAAGTAGACCAGAGCTGCAACGCCTGTATATCTTGCAATGTCTCCCTCAAAAATGCCATACATAGGGAACAACAAAATCCAATTCAGAAATAAAACAGCTTCACCCCTTTATTTAACAAAGTACTGTTCAAATATATTTGGAAAATTATCTACCAAGTGAGTCTTTTTAGTTTCATTAGCAGTTTCATCTCTACAGCTTATCAGAAAATAATTTCAAGTGCAAACCAGTATGTAACTTGCAACTAAAAAAAAAAGTTATAGATATGCAAAATCATTGACTTGAATACACAAACACCTCGCAACGTAAGTGCAATTAAGTTTTATTTGCAACCAGCCTACTTAGCATCTAGGTAGAAACTGGTTTTCTCCACTTTAAGCAGGACCAGAGTACCACATCCAACAACTGGTCTTTATCTACTTTCTACTGGTTTTAGCACTCAACTGCTAATATCTAAAAACAAAATAAATGAAGGAAGGGAGGAAGACTAAGTAGCAATATTAGTATTTAAAATCAGCATAGTTCTGTAAAGAGAAGAAACTCCAAATGCCACCAAAGTTCTTTAGCTTAGTACGTATGTGGAAGTACACTAAATAAAATATCCTTTTTAATGCATTTGAAAATATTACCACTGTATCTGTACAGTTACACAACTAATGACTAGATCTTACAGATGAGGATTTCGTTGACTTAAAGACCGAAGGACTGGAAACAATCTGCTCCTGAAGAGTATAATAATCACTGGGACTTTCAAAAGGATTCAGGATTGTGACTCGTCCTGGAGTTTCTGGTGTTATCTGCATTTTAGCTTCTTCTGTATCACCCATAACACTAACCTGTACCTGAAAAAGAGGGAGAGCAAAATTAAGGAAAACAATGAAATCACAGTTTTGACATTTTAGGGCTACCCTGAAGGCTTTGGGAAGAGAGAATTAATCCTTTTAACGCAACAGCAACATTTCAAAAACGAAGTCAGCTATAGCTTGGACCTAACGACATAAAGTTGATAAATAAGGCTGGTATGAACAATTACAAACAAACAGAAACTATGAAAACGAGTTAAGAAAGAACACGAAGAGAGGGATTAAGACAAACCAAACACCGAAACAAGGGCAAAACAACAAGCAAACAAGACAAAAATCCAAGAAACAAACAAAAAGCCCCAACTAAGCACCAGAAGAGACCAAACGGCCGTCCTGCCTGCACACGGGGCCAGCCCGGCTGCGGGCGGGGGATGCGCGGTGCTGCCCGAGCGGCCGAGGCAGCAATAACGCCCCGGGCAGGTCCCGCTCCGCTCGGGCGCTAAAACCGCCCGCCCTCCGCCCCAACGGGCCGGGGCAGCCCCGGCCCTCGCGGGGCTCCGGCAGGAGGGCACCTCCCGGGCCCCGGCCGCTCCCGCGCCCCCGGCCGCAAAGGGAACAGCAGCCCCGGGGGAAGCGGCCCCGCTAAGCCCCTTCTCACGCTCCCCCCCGGGACGGTGCCACCGCGCCGAGCCGCTCGGCGCTCTC